>JAMKCH010004178.1:0-138164 GCA_023653785.1 Ophioderma brevispina
AATATGAAGTTGGAATCCCCATTCTATGATTTTTACCTTATTTGGGTCAATTTTGACCCCTTTTTGGTCCTTTCTGGGGTCAAAATTAACCCCAGATTCCAACAATCAAATTTTTCTTGAATCTATAGCTATATAGTGGGGGAATTTATTAGTAATACATTTCAATATGAAGTCAGAATAAATAAATCACCAATCTATGATTTTTACCTAATTTGGGTCAATTTTGACCTTTTTTGGCCCATAAAAAATAATTGCACCACTTCTGATTTCTACATCCACCCAGGTGATGATCCACACATATGTCCCTAACACCTGGTACCATTGGCATTTTTCTACTCGACCACCTACCCTAACACGAAAACTAGAGCCCTTTTTCAAAGTGGCTGACGTACTAATATAAAACATGGCTTAATTTCATATTTGCTCCAAAAGGAAATTAGAAATTTCACATAATTCTCAACTTAATCCTTTCAGCTGGAGATATTTTTCGATGGAAAGCTTTATGTCAGTGCAAAAATCAGGGCTTTCAATTTTTTAAGGACACCTGATATGTGAAATCTCTTGTTGCACCTTTAAATGCCAGATCGTATTCCTTCAATATAAGTAAGCTTCTTATCACCACCAACTCCCCTTCATAATTGACATTTCATTCTTCCTTTTCCTTCTCATGGCAGGGTCAAGGCGACATTTCTGGGGGATGCCGTTGCCGTGTTAGCGGCATGCGATGTCACCCTAACTGTACCAACTGTCACTGATGCTCATCTGATGCTTAATATGCTGCTACATTGCTTATTAAGGTGGACGATCTACATTCATACATTTCAAAACTTTCTCCTCTCAAATTTTCTGGGAGAGCTTTTCCTGATCGTGGGACACATTATCATATCATTTGCATTGGCAAATAATTAAAAAACCTGCTGCCACTGATTAATTGCTTTTATACCCCAAAATGCATGGAATTGTAATTACTGCTGAGGTGGGAATAACATGCTGTTATATACACACATGCGCATGTGCATGCACACACAAACAAACACACACATTTTGAATGGTATATACTTCTGAGGACATCAAAAGAACCGCCTATTTTTAAAACGGAATAAACTGCATTATTAAACTACCGAAGACAGAGGATTTTATTCCGAGGACCTTTGAAAGATTTTTTGTTTGTTTGTTAGGTCTTTGGAAGTATATGTCATACAAGTACACACACACACACACACAAACCCATATGCACTCACACACATACACTTGCATACATGGCTTGTTTTCTCATACTACTGAGAACATCTAAAGAACCGCCTATTGTTATGACAGAACAAAATATTCTAAAGAATTTCTTTTGTGTTGAGTCTTTGGTAATAAAACCAAACCGTATCCCATTACAACCCACATAATACGGAATTAAGCATAAGGCATTTGATTGTAACATTATATGAGGAGTATTCACAGATAGCTGCCTTTAGCTTTATTGCATTTTGCCTTCTAATAAATGTCAATCATCTCCTGCTTCATTTACTCTTACTTTTCGTACAATTTTAAACCAAAACAAATAAATTTCAAATTTCAGGAAAACAAATGTGCACCTTGCTGAAAGCTTCCCGATAATGTGTTTTTTAGCCTTGCAAGTGTTCCCATAATTTTTGGTCATATTAAAGAGCTCTACAGTGTTAAAACATAAGTGTTCATTTTATCACTTAGGGGGAATCCTAGTCTCAAAGGGGATTTTTTTCAGAATTGAGATTTTGAAAACAAAGTTGTTCCTCTAAGCCTCAGCTCCAAATTGCCTTTGTTCATCTCAATAGGATGAATACTTTTTGAGTTATCATAATTCATTTGCGTAATTACATTTGCGTGCTTACATTCTCAAAACTTAGTTGCGTTTTTCTCCAGATTGTTTTTTCGACAATTTGTCACCACGGGAACAGTTCATATCTCAAGAACCATAGGGGGTAGGACTTCATTTTTCACTGTTTTTTCGGTATCTTTAGGAGCACACAATGAACCAAAATTTTGAATTCAACTTGGAACAGGTTCATTTGATCGTGTGACCAAAACCATTAATCTTATGTTTATGCGTTTCAGTATATCCATGCATTTACCCTGAATTACCATGCTAGGATGTGGTAGATTTTGGTCATTTGACTAGCTTTACTTTTTTAAATATCAGCTCCAAATTGCTTTTTGTTCCATCTCAATAGGATAAATACTTTTTGAGATATTTACTGTTCCCGTATTATTGACATGGAAAGTTTTACAATCAAGTTGGCGGCCGTACCATGGAAAACGGGTCAAATGTGCCAACATTTCGATCGGTAATTTTAGTGCAACAAGGTTTTAGGGTACGCATACAAACATTAACACTTGAGATTAACTTATGATTAGTGAGAAAAAAAACAATTTTTTTGAAATGTGTGGTTGGACTAGATCCCCTTAAGGGTGATAGAGGGTCCCTTTCAGTACGCACACCTATTTGCAAGTGCGATCGTTTTTAGCGTTGGAATACTTACGCACGCTAATGTGCGTAGACTGTTTCTTGAGATGCGGTTTTTGCTTATTTGTTTGCAGTTTTGCATTTTCGTTTAGTTTTGGTTATTTCGTGGGTTTTTGTTCACTCGTGATTTTCGGGTGGTAATTTCACAAAAATTAGCTTTATAAAACTAATACGACAGGCATCTTCTACCCACATAAAAACCCGAACATTTCGGAGGAGAGAAACCAGGAGAAATCGGAGGAAAGTGTAAGGGCATTTTTTAATTGAAGGGGCGTCGAAATTTTGAGGTCAAGAGCTCATTCAGCAATTAAAAAGTTATCTTCGCTACAAGACTTGCGGTGATGATTAGCCAACCTTCGGAGTAACGACCTTTAGAATAGCGAGAGAATCCGCAATGAAAATGGTGTGAATTAGGCCCTATATAGATACGTTGAGCCGCGATGCCACGACTGCCATATTTATTTCCACATTTTAGAAAACCCAACTGGATATAAAAAAAATATTCACATTCCACTACGTTTTCTCTGTTTTTTGGTGGTGATTACACCAATCAAATTATTTGGACAACCTTAACCTATACCTAAAAACGTACCTAACCCTGAAACGAAACTTGTCCTTCTCATTAATGTCTGCCTTCAAATCAATTGTTATAAAAAGTTGGAATAGCGAACCCCCTTTTGAAATCAGAATATAAACACGGTATCTGGTTTCCAAAATAGCGAACCTTTAGCTTGGAAAAAAAAGCGCTTCTCGTAAGCTTCGGAACCAAGCCAGATCCATTTAACAAATTCAGAATAGAGAACCCGTTTCCAATTATCGGAATAGTGAACCATTTTAATATAAGGATAGGAAACCTATTTTCAGATAGCAAACCTTTTAAAGGTTAACAAAGCGAATGCTAAAACGCGTGTACGGAAAAACGAACCTTCGGAAAATTGAAACCTTAGGAATACAAGAGGGACCCGAAAATAACTACTTCCAAATCTCACGGGGTCGCAAGGTAAATTCGGAAGGATCACAAAGTCTGTATTTGCCTTCTGTTCAGGCGTTTAGCCCCCGGTTTCGCCTGGCATGCATGATGCACCCAAACTTGTTTGGTTCTTCTTTTTTAATATAAACATTGCTGAGTTGGTGCATGAAGTTGGACATATTTTCCAACTCTTTCTAAGACTTTGGAATGGTTAATTTTGTTATATTCTGACGTTTATACCACTTATACATTAGTATAACTCACTGTGTAGAGTATAAAATTGCGATACCGTTAAATGCTTCATAATCACGTTTGGTGAGTTATGAGGCTGGTTACACCTGCGCCGTGTTTTGGTTGCGTAGGTACGCGAAGCGGGGATGCGCCCACCAACAGTTAACCACGAGCACTAAAGTGTGAAAAAAAACGGTGTATTTTTTTTTGTACATTTTGGCAGATTTCTAGAAAACTAAGTCGGTGACCACGGCTCTTTTTCTTGATTGGCCTTAGGAAATCTTGCACATAATGGTTTACATAATTAAAAATAAAAATCTGGCCGTCAGAAAGTGATTTTTTTATGAGGAAATGGGCGTCTTTTTCTCATTTCCCCATAGAGCTCTGTACAAACTTTTTCTTGCCAAAATGTGATTTTTGAAAACGTCATACCTCAAAACTCAGTCGGTGCCCCCATTTTTTCAATTTTTCATTACACCGAATAAATAACATATATCTGAAAATAATGAAATTTGCCGTTACCTTTATGATCCTCTATCACACCCTAAGTGAACAATGAAATTGCTTCATTACCAGTATGCTGGTCCCACTTCATATTAACTGCTTGTCATTTGTAATGAAACATTAATCATTTAATTTATACCTGTACAATTCTCTTCCATATTTTGTTTTCTTGCTCTTTTTTGTTGTTTACGGGGACAGTGAGACACATGGGTGGTTGTCCTCGCAGAGTAAGTTGGTGGTAAACCATGTCACCCAAAGTGTGGCAACTGTCAACTGATCCTCGTAATACTCAAAATCTTCCATGGACACAAGAATTCTTTTTTAACCAGCAAGTGTCGGACAACCTGGTGTATTGAACATAATGAAACCATGCGTGTGCAACATGATAAACAGTTACCTTCAATTGGTTCTAATTATTATCCCCATGATGTGATGTACACCTGTATCTTGAGAGGGGATGAAGTCCTTGAATTGTTGTGAGTGGGTTTAAAAAACTACACCAAAACAAGATGTATTTAAGGCCAAAAGTTTGTTTTTGGCCCCCTGTTTCTCAAGCCCTTGTTTTTGAATCAGTGGGCGTAACGGCAGAGGGGGGGGCAAAAAAGGTGTGGCGCAACAAGCCCCCCAAACAGACCCTTTGCCCCCCCTTCTGCCGGGCCCCCTCCCAATGAAACTGACTTTTTGTACAGTGTCTATTGAGAAGGACCACAAAATTTGCCCCCTCAAACAAGCCTTGGCACCCCTTTCGCCCAGGCCCATTTGCAAGGTCTGGTTTACGCCACTGTTTTTGAAAATCAGGGAAAAGTTTTTACTGTTTAAAATAATTACCGGCTAATTTTCGAATTCATAAAGGTTTTTTCTTCAGCATTTTCTTATTTAAGTTTCACACACCAAAAACGCAATTTTGTTTTTAAAAAGTTCCAATTTTATTTTGCAACAAAATGAAGTAGTACAAATCGTAAATGCCATAATTTAACTCCTTATTTTAGACATTAAGTATGGGACACGGCTATGTTTTTATTGAAAAAATAATCATATTTTTAACATGTTTAAAAGGTGTTACAAAAAATTAGGAGTGGAGGACAAGCAAACGTTTTTTTGGGCCTAACCTAAAGGAGCCAGTACACATTAATATGCACCTAGCCAGCTAGATTTGAACCGGCAACCTTCGAGTTACTACTACTACAGTGCTGTTTCTGTTATAGCAATGGGCATTAGGTTGATAGAAGAGCACTATATAGATTAAAATGACATTCAAGATTCAGTGGTAACAATAACCTTTTCTATTTTCCCTACAAAAGCCCACATTTAAACCCATGTTGAAAATCCCAATTGATTATAACATTCTGGTCTAAGTTTTTGAGTATTTTTGTGTACTTCAATTTCTTCATAAACCACTCTATTAATTTAATTCTCCGGATGCATACGAGCAAAACTAAAATTACTCTTATTTGCATTATAATATATCTAGTTTATTCCTTTGAGGTAATTGTTAATTAGATGGTCAGCAGTAAGTGCATGTGAACATCTCACTGTATCTTAAAAATTGTGGGTGTCCTTCACTCTCCGTCAAGTTCCATCCAAATTTCTCTATGTCCTTTTAAATGTTTAGGTATGAGATGTTGTGGTGATTTATCAGATGTCATTGGAATAAGTTTGTTTATTATAAATACACAAGCTAAATTAGTTTTCAACATTCATGTGTGCTGGCCTCCAGGGAAAACAATAAATAATCATCTAAGTACAACCAGAAAACATAGTAACATATTTTTAAAATAATATTATACTAACTTTGTACTGACCTTTGACCCTAATTTTAATTAAACCTGAGTGAACGTGATACCAATTATAAAGTTAAGTGTGTCTACGCACACATGCACAATTTTATATCATCTATACTTCTGAGAACATCAAAGGAAGTGTGTTCTCGGTTCTAAAGGCAAACACAGAATATAGTGTATTGTGAGGATAGGTCCTTGCAAGTATACATGATACAAGTATGCACATACACATACTCACACACACACATACTCACACACACACATTCACACACATACATACTCACACACACATACTCACACACACACTCTCACTCATACCATACATTCTCACATTTACATTTACATTCACACACATACATGCACACACACACACTCTCTCTCTCTCTCTCATCCCTACAAAATCAAATGCAGATATTCTTCCCATGAATTGACAAACATGCATTTCCCATGGCACACTGATAATTTTCCCATTCTCTGTGTAGCAATAGCTCTGTTTAATGCCTTCAAGTATATTCACACAAGAGTACAGAGTAAAAAAGCAGTCGGCAGAAAGAAATTTGCATAGCTGAGAGGGAGTGGGAATATAAGATGCTTGAGAGAGTTGTTGGAGAGAGAAAGGCAGTACCCACTCGATTATGAAATTAGCCACCCCATACCTATACAAGGGGTATTTTTCACCAGTTGTACAAATTTTGCTCAAATTTGGCCTCAAAATTGGGATTTATATTTAACAGGGATGTAAGACTTCAGAAATTTCTGGATTTCCAGTAATTTGGCCATAATACCAAATAAAATCCACATTTTTGGGTAGGGGATATACACCCCTTTAACTCCTTCTGTAGCTTTTTGTTTGGACGATTCCAGTGACGTACCGATGGAGGGGGGGAAGTTGCCCCTGGCTCGAAAAAGCAAGACGATATGGACCAATATGCATTTTCATCTCTCTTTCAGTGTATTTCGACCAATTTCAGCCTAAATCTGGGCAAAATTAAAGTAAATTTGGCGATTTTCACATGCTACGCACGCATTTCATTAAATTCAGACTTCACTAGAGCAAATCACTGAGACGACTTACGATTTTTGCCCCCTCTGGCGGGACGACTTGGAAATTTTACCCCCTATGGATCGACTACATTGGTAAGCCACTGGACGATTCCCGCATAAAAGTTTAGCGTCGCACACAAGTGTTTAGCTGCTGTGGCAAGGACCGGATAAATTTTCAGGAAATTACTGATGAGCCCACTTTCATCCCTGATTTAACTACAGGTCCTATTTTACTGAAATTTGGGATACAGCAAGGTAGAAATTAGAGGGGATAGAGTCTTGTGTAAGATTTTTAAGGTGGTGTAAGATTGTGAAAGCATTTTCTGTCTATAAATATGTAAGTTTTCCTGTATTTTATCAAAACCTGATCTTTTGCACTCGTGCATACATTTTAGAATTCAATATGGTTGTATATTTTTGGAATGCGATATGTTTATTTATATTTTACCTGGATCTCTATATTTTAACAAAACATTTGAAATGTATACCCTACAGTATTTTAAGTGCAATGTAAGCACAGTTAACTGCAAAACTTTATTTCATTAGCTGGTCTACATTAAGAAATGGGGAAAAGATAATATCTGTACATCTTTACTTGGCCACTTTCCTTTGTTTGATTTTGGCACACTGAACTTTTTATGATTTAATCAATTAAATGTGCCCACACGGATTACAACATATGATGAGAAGTAGTACTAAGGAAGTTTTTAAATGGCTTTGGTGTTTAGAAAAGTTAAGGGATCAGACCTGCTGCAAAAAAGAATGAAGTGCAATGTCTTTCCAAAGCTGATTGGGTCAGACTTCACCATATAATGTTGCTGGTACGGGGGTGTACACCTCTTCTACCGTGAGTCTTTACCTCCGACATTGAATAATGCTGACGCCGGTACTCATTTACACACCTGGGTAGAGAGGAGTAATTGAGCAAAGTGCGTACAACGGTGCAACACATTGTCCACAGCAAGCTCGAACTAGAAACATTTGGTATGAGTCGGGCCTCTACCAATGGACAACCACGTGCCCAACACAGTGTTTAGAACAATTATCAAATATATACTAGTTGTCACAAGAGGAGGTATAGTGTCTTCTCACAATGCATTCTTCACAATACAGTTTTTGCCACTGGTTGTCATGGAATTATAGTGAACACTAACCTCTTAGTAGTCACTATCACCAGGCAGTAAGCCAAGTGCATCGTGCCGCCACATCAGGTGCATGGATAATACCATATGTGGCAGAACATTACCAGATCTTACTTCCGCATGTGCATATTAGACGATATCAAATGAAGAATAGCTGATTGCCCACTACTTGGAGATAGTTGGAGATAGGGATTAAATACCAAAACAGCGTGCAATGTGCCACATATCTTCCTTGCCTTTCACCAATGGGTCTCAGAGTCTGGACTCCTGTTAGGGGCTGTTCTGGCGGTTTTAGGTTTTTTATGTGAATTTTGGTTTCTCGTTCATACTCGTCCCACGGTTTTCTCCAGGTACTCGGTTTCTTCCTGCTTTTAAAATCAAGCTCTGGCATAAAATGTTTTTATGGCTTCTATGATGTGTGAGGATAGTACCAATTACGGCTGTGTTACAGCCCTGAACACATTTAAATGGATATGTCGCATGTTAAAAATACTCAAATTATTACTACTGACCTATTATAATTGGATATTCATAATTATATGAATTATTCCACATTACATCTGATTAGTCAAAAATTCTGCCAGGACTTCATAAGGGAATTTCAAATTATTAAATGGGAGAATGCAAATCAATCTCAGTGATGAAAGTATTCAGTAGGAATAGTTAAATTATATCCTGAATAAAGATTCCACAATATTATATTCCAAAAGTTCATTAGAATACCCGCTGTTTTGATTTCCCAGGTCTTACCCAAATTGAACTACTCCCCTCCTGTATTATACCCAAATTAAACTCTGCCCCCTCTTATTATGTCAGCCATGCTTCAAAAGCTGAGGCTGGTTGGAATTGCTGGAAATGATAGACATTTAAAATTCCAGCTCATTTTCAGATAAATTTCGACATTTCACATTTGATTTACAGATTTGTGAGTTGTTTGGATTTTGTCTGCTGCCATTTGATACATTTAATGTTCCTGTGTTACATAGACAGATAATGTTTTTAATTTAAGAAAATGTTATTTATAAGTGTTTTCAATATGTAACTTTGTAATAGCAATGTAGATTAAGATTTCTAGTGACTTTTCAGATCCCATGGTTTTGGATTATGGTTTCCACAAGGATCTTCTGGTGTTGGGCCACAGATTTCCTCATACTACACCCACCCAATTACAGATATCATCTTGTTGTTTTTCCTTATACATGTTGTGATACTGTAAGAGGCACTTTATAAATACCTGGATTACTTACTTCCAGGCTTCATACTACTTACAATTAAGTTTATTGTTGGCAGGAGGTCAAAGGTCGATATAGTTTTCAGCACAATTTTCAGCGGTCCTGTACAAAAGCATCTTTTCCTCTTTCCTGCAAACCAGTCTCAACCACTTAAAGCGAATGACATACACCAGGGATCACTAACTTTAAATGCATGCAAATACTGGGTCACGGGGATTTTGACATTAATAAACAATTAATTTAGAGGGGGGGGACCCAATGGACAACCTCTTCCCCGCTTTACTACCAAAATTGGGAGATTTTTGCCGGGTCTGAAAAAGCTCATATTTCTTGTTATTCCATGAAATTTAAGGCCCTGGAAATATTTCCTTGTGATGTTATGGCAGAAATGTCTCCAAATGTGGTCAACCACATAAATACACACATTCCCTATGGGCCTATTTAGTACACAATTTTGCAATACACTACGATTTAATTCTGGACTGATTCAACTCAAAATTTGTAATTTCGATGTTTTGGGTTATGTGCTTCCATGCGAGGTAGAAAACATTAATTTTTGACCAGATCAGGGTCCACCCACCTCTAAATGATTTATCTATTCTAATTTATATAATTATAGTTATCCCCAATGATGATTATCTTGTGTGGGTTATGAGAGGAGTCTCTTACACAGATACCTCACCAATGTCAGGAAAGAATGAAGCTTGCAAGTTCAGTGCCCTTAATTTTAGGTGACAATGTTGAGACCCCTCTCAATCCCTGTCATTGAAATTCCCCACTAATCATCTTAAACATGTTTTAAACATACCATAATTGCAAATTTGTATAATAAATGTTTTGAGTTTTCACAAATGAGTTCACCCAACTGTTTCTCGAACTCTTTTTCAAAACCGTATGTGTTGACTGAGGCAGGGGTGATGCATGATTATGAATCACTCCTAAGTCTCAATGACGTCAAACTTGTAATATGTGACACTCATCAGATCTATGTAATGGCAAACGTCAGACTTTTATGCATTTCCTTCAAATATTGGATAAATAGCATTTTTGCTAATATCACCCCAGGTCGGAAAATTTGGGATCTGGGAATCTTGTTCCTGGGGAATCTGCCTGCTTTGTGGAAATCTGGAAGGGAAAAGACAAAAATAAAATGAGGACAATATATATTTGTCCTAAGTGTTATTTTACATATTCTTCTATACATGTTTTATAAAGCAGATTAAGGCATTTAAAATCAACAAAGGCAGAATTGCTGTGGATGAAATAACCAAAACAAACCCAGCCACCCTGCCTGTTTGTGCAGTCGCCTTGGTGAGTGTGTCTTTGCCATAACTTCTCTCCCAGAAAATTGCAGTGCAAAAAAAAAATTGGATTCCTGTGGAGATTAAATTGTTTTCAGCCCTGATCACTACAATGAACTATATGAAACAAGTCCAACATATCTAAAAAAAGTTCAATGTATAGATTTCTTCCTTTTTAATTATATATTAATTAATTTGTTTTGTGGGAATGTTTTTATTCCTCTATTAAAGGTACACAGAATGATCACATATCACGCATCCATTAAAAATTGAAAGTACTGACTTTTGCCCTGATCAAGCTTTCCATAAAAATGTCCCATCTAGGATTAAGCTGATAAATGGTTCTTCGTTTTGTTACCACAATTGTGACAGTTCTAATTTCGTATGACAAAAAACGAAAAAACATACGAAATTCAGCATATGTTTTCTAATTGAAATATAACAATCAGAATCACCTTTTTTCTCTCTTTTAAACATTTCTTTACCCCAATACCAAGTAAGCAAATCTATTGATTGTCCTAGTCATATGAATTTCATTATGACAACTGTTTGGGGGCCTCAAAATCTCTTTTGCAACCTTTAATTAAGAAGTGGCCTAGCTAAAAATGTGAGGTGATTTCTCTATGAATGACTTTGAGTTTGACACACACACTTAGGCTGGTTTCAAGGGAGTCTAACTTTAGACCTGTGTTTATAAACCAGGGTTAGTCCTTACAGATAGAACAGGTCTTTTTTTCTTTCGAGTGCCATTCTGACATCCTTGTGACTAGGCCTACTAGACCTACCTGTAAGTGAGAAAATTCTCTCATGGATGGGTCAGAACAACCATCCCTGAGACAATTCTTCGCATACGTATGGTATACAGAAAAGGGCCCTTCACATGGAGGCCACTAACCTGTGTTTACACCCAGTCTACAGTAACTTCCTTTGAGAATATCAGCCTAGGCATCTTCTTGGAAGAAGTCCAAAATATTATTCTAGGGCCTTGTAATCAACCTGATTTGCCAGACCCTAATGCCCAAGATTTTTTTTAGGAGGGATGCATTTCTGAAATTGGGGAAATTTTTTAAAAATCCCCCCCCAACACAAATCCCCAAAAACAATTGGCCCTATGTGGTCAATAAGACGATTTGCAGAGCTGCTTATCACATGGGGGGTCATAGAAAATGGCTGACCATGTCAGAGACTTACTTTTGACTCTGGTTGTACATCAGCTCCCAGCAGCTTCCATAGTTTGGCTTTGTTTAATTGCATAAAAGTGTTTATCTTTAGGTTAAAATAGTGTCCCTCTGATTGGTTCGGTCGGGCTTAAAGAAAGGCTTGGCAGCCTTACAAGTTCTTTCCACTTGTGACTGCTGGAAGAAAGTAAACTCGGCCCTCAGTGGCGGCACCAAGGAGAAGGAGGTCTGTGGGAATTTTTCTTGCCCCCATTTCCCCCTCCCCCCGCCGGAAGAAAAGGAGGATATTTGGCAAAGTTGGGCGTTGGGCCACAAAAAACACACACATTTGAAGATTTAACAAATAAGCGATTTTGGTCCAAATTGGTTAAAAATCTCCAAATTTTTGATATTTTGCACCCCCAGAATTTCACATTCCCCCCAAAAAAAATCCCCACACCAAATCACCTCCCCCCCAGAGAAGAGGTCTGCCCTGGCCGCCACCACAAGTCTGCGATGATGACAGCCTCAATCAATTCCCCAACCCACCCAAATACCGGGATCCTGGGTTCCCTACCGAAATCTTATTTTACAACGAAATTCCTATCGAACCCCAATGCCCCAACGATGTAACGCATTAGATAAAATAAATAGCGCATCTAAATTCTATGGTGTTTTGTCCATAGTCATTTTTTTCTGGTCACAACTGTGCGAAACCCGTTTGCTGTACATAATTTCCCGTACAAGTACTCTTTGTTGCCTTGTAATTTTTTTGCGCCAGCATAAATGTGCACGTATTTACAGGAGGCGCACTAAACCGAGGGAGAAGCCACTCATGGGAAGTGATGATATCTACTCGTACATCGTTGGTGCATTGGTGGGTATGAATTTGGTAAAAAATGATTTCCGTAGGAAACCCAAATCCACGTATTAATCAAAACAAGACTGAAACTTTGGTGCTTTGATGTGAACCAGTCCTGGGTGGTTGACTACTCTCTGCGCCCATTTTGCACCTCGTCCTCATCCTTAAATTCATAATTTTGTTGTAATGGAAAAAATAACCCTTAAGTAGATTACAGTGGATTTTCTCAGCTCCATCAGGTTTGGATTAAAAAAGATTTGCTTGATACAGAAGCATTCACGATTTTCATAAGATTCTGGGTTTATGTGTGTAAACCACGGATGATGTCTAAACCATTTGCTGACTCATCCGTCAAGTATATAGGATTTCTTGGCCACCACTGCCTGAGTAAACCGAACATTGTGAACAATGCGGCCAGGCAGGAGCCTACATTTGAAGTGGTAAACAGGAGATTGCAGGCGTGTCATCGTGTGTGTGTGCTTATGTGTGCGTAACTTGCTGTGTCGAGGTGTGTGGACGTGCCCATCACATTTAAACAACAATTTGTTTTTTGCATGTACAGATTGCTTGTGCACGCTAATCACTGTGTGAAATAGCTAGATCCATCGAGCCTTCAGATACGAAATCAAACTTTGTTCTAAATTCTGGATCCGGATATTTTTGTTATACACCGTGCAGTATCATATGGCACTGGTATACTACGCATAATATTTACTGCTCTCAAAAACAAAATCCGTCGTTTACAAACTTTGGATTGAGCATTGTAGTGACTATAGGTTCTAGTTGACTATTTTTAATTATAACAAAAGTTATATTTCAAATCTCTGAGTCAGCCTTTAAAACTAGGTTTTTGTTTGTGACAGAGCGTGTTTCTTGAGAATCCCCCCTAAAAGGGATTATCTGAGGCCCGTACTTGTTTTGGGTCATTACCAAGGTGCCAAGCACCAAAATGGGACACATTTTTAAAAACCCAAACATCAAAAACTAGTCAAATTGTTTTAAAATGTGTCGATTTGGGGGTAAGATATTTCCCAATTGACTGGTTATTCACATACCGTGTCTTTTCCTATACACGCCCCTGCTCTAATAATGCCCCCCTAAGCGATTTTTGATAAAACAATTCAGAAATGAGTTAAAGCTCACTCTAAATCGCATGATTCATGGCCAGACCTGTTTTGTGTATCCGTATCAGAATCGTTTTGTCATCAATACTTTCTACAAAGTACAAGTGATGTTCGTATTCATGTGTAACAACGACAGCTGGACCCGCAGTAATCTTTGATAAAAACGTGAAGGTGATTTTTGGTGGGGATTTTTGACTTTCCATTTTGGACTGTATAAACGCCGCACTCCAGCCCTCTTTTGCAAAAAAATGCGAAACCGCCCCGGGCGTTTATTAGAACCAATAGGTATGTAAATTTTAAAGCAGCTATAACTTGACATCACAGTGCTCACATGTTGCAACTTCTGCATGTCCCTTTCCAAAGCAGAGTTTTATTTTTGTCAATGTATTGTTTAAGATTTAATTGTATTTGGTGGAAAAGGATTTTCATATTAATATATGCATGACATGATTGGGCAATGCATGAAAATGCTTCAAATGATAAATGTGAATGTCGTGTAATGATTTCATAAAAAAAAAAAAAGACAATGAAAGCAAAATAATACTTGAAACTTGTAAACTGTTGTATGTATGAGTCAATAAAAATAAACAATTGTGATTTTAAAAATCCAAGTTGAATTATTGCAGACAACCTTCAATTATTGCATCACCTTAAGAGCTTTTAAGCTTAACAACACAGATTGCATATATTGTTTGTATGGCATTTGTAATGCTTGTGTGTGTGTGCACAAAAAGTGTCAAGCTTGTTTGAAGTTGTTTGTTCTAGTTGGTCATAATCTTTTTGGATTGCGGTTTCCCCACATAAGGGATCATTTTTTTATGCCAGGGTGGAGGAGTTGAGGGGAATACCAAACAACAAAAATAATGAGGGGAGGGGGGGGATATAAAAAGTTTTCATCAATGAGAGATGGGGAAATTACTTTTAAATGGAGAAATCATGTGGAATGCCAAAGTTTTTGATGGAGCGAGGGGATGCGAATTTTTTTTGCGAAAAAAGTTGGAAAATCCATTCCCCGGTTAAATAATAGAACCCCACACTCCTTTAATTAATTGGTATGGCAGACCTTGTCGATGCTAGCAGTTGGCCATAGTTAGGAATGAAAAGTTGGTGGCCCCCTAATTGACCCTTGTGGTATTCTAAAACTTAGTGATTATCGGGCACATGATTTTTTTGTGCGCACGTTTTTTTGGTCACAGGAATTACAGTGTTTTTATTTATACTTGGCAGTATAGGATTTTGATCATTATCATCAGTTTAATTGTAGTCGTTCCTTATTTGTGGCATTCTCTTTTTATGAAAACCAAATTGGCTTGGGTTAAGGGTTTTATTTTTTTGGTGATAAACTGTAAATCCAGATCATAAACAAACTTTATAAAGTGACCATGATTCTATGATGGGGGGGCTCAAAAAGTTCTACGCTATCACCAATAAGGCATGGACAGAGAATAAATATTTTTTTGTCACTGTTGTCCATGATGTTCCAAACTTGCTAATCGATTTCGTGGAATTGTCTCATCTTGGCTTCCCAATATGCCTCTACAGCACAAATAACTTTGTCATCAGTTTCCCCAAATTGGAAATGTAGATTTGAGTTTGGGAAACGGGTTGAAGGTCAGTTCTGGTGAATGAGGTGGGTGTGGCACAATTCAAACCCGTCCTTGCACTGGCACTGTGTGAAAAATGTCCTGCACAGAGAAACCCAATCACAGCTGACGCAATTCTGAGGTGAAGTAGCGTCCTGTGATGGTCTGTATTACCCTTTAGGAAGTTGATCATGATGACGCCTTTGCTATCCCAGAAACTAGAGCTATATCTTTCCAACTGATGTAGCTCCCATGTCCGTCGTGGATGGCACACAGGTGGCCATGCCTTTTTATTATGGAAATACTTAATTAATCAACTGGATGGAGCTTCCTTTTAGTCCATTCGTTTGGGCTCCCCATTTACACTAACCCTAGATTTTAAAGAGCCTCCCGGCAAGCAAATAAGAACAGAAACACTTTGTAGTTTCTTGTGCATGTGTACTTAACCTTCAATACCATTTGGTTGAAACTCTCTTAAAATGGTTTAGAATCACTATTTTCTTCCTGCTGAGAACAAATTATTATTTTGCAGTGTCACGGTCGTTGTGTTCAATACCATTTTTCTTACATAATTGCTGATTTTTTCATCCTGATGACTCCAATTGAACCCTGGTTGAATCTTTAAATAGGACTTGAATCAAATACAATCTTCATACATCAGGCTAGCTATTTCTGTCCTTTATATGAGTATTCCCATAACATTTTTACCCTTGACCATTAAAATATAGTCCTCTTGCCTCTCACGTAATGGACAGACCGAACGTTAATGAGGTCTCGCTCAATTTACTATAGAACTTTTAGATTCTCGTATTGGAATGGTATTCAGATGGTATGCTTGCCCTAACTTGTGAACTGACCTATGTTGACCACTGAAATTACATAATTTATTTACATAATTGGCATCCCTTAACTTAGAGGTAGTAGAAAACTCTGCTGTGTTGCTGTAGAGGCCGATTCTTGATCTGCAATTGAAACAGCAGTAACTGGCAACAGGCTGATTTCTGCACGGCATCTATACTGCTTATGTACTACCCTCTGCATTCTAGCCTAAGGCATATGTGTCGCCTGACTGCATCTACCCGCTTTTTCAGTCCTTGGAGACTAGTTGTTTTGCAGAGTGAGACTGTTGTCTTGCAGAGCTTCCATTACTCGTGGCAGTGTTGCATGCTTTCATGTCCCCGTTTTTGCAGCGTAATGTTTTCTCTCACTGGTTGCAAGCATACTCTAACATCTTATGGCATAGCGACAACTATATCATTCATCCTGCGAATGTGACCCATTCTCTGCATAGCATGTTGTTGTAGGAGTGTGAACATTGATGGAGTGCCAGCTCTGGTGAGAACTTGGTCCACACTTATCCTGCCATGTTACAAATATATCAGTGTCTGTGAGGCCCTGAGATTAAGTGTTAACTATTTTTGACGCTTCGGTTCTTGTGTTGAGTATGAAATAATGATCGAGAATATAACATGATTTATAAATTGTGTTTTTGTGTCGCCCTGCCCTAAGGCAGGAAAGACCCATAGGGATCACTTGTCCACTCTTGTTGTTGATGTCTGTGTTGTGAAAAAGGGTTAAACATTGGCCTGTATTCCTCATACTTTGATGGATTTAAACCAACTTGGGGGGTCAAGGTGCACAATTGGGACCAAACTTGAATAATAGGTGCAAAATGCGATCCCCCATTTGTTGATGAGATCAAAGGGCCATACCAATGTCAAAGGTCATGTGCAGGGTCAGTTGTAAAATAGGCTGAGAATGTAAAATTGACCTCATTTGAAAAGTTGAAGTTCAACTGGAACCAAACTTGGTTTATGGAGTTTACATGCAAACCCTCATTTGATTATGAGGTCCAAGGTTACATATCAAGGTCAAAGGTCATGTTAGGCCTATCATTCAATAACTGCGACAGCAGGCGACACAAGCGGTCCGAGGACCGATGTATTTTTTACAAGACAGCTCCCCATTCCCCCGCTAATTCCACTCCTGCATGGGCGGAGAGAGGCAATCGAGGTAAAGTACCTTGCTCAAGTGCACAACACATTGGCAGTGGTGGGACTCAAACCGACGACCTTCAGATCATGAGCTGGTCGTCATATCCACTGGACCGCATGTGCCCTCAGATGTAGTCCAGGACTCAATGTCATACAGTAGGGTGCTGATAATGCATGCTTTGTAGACATTTTTTTGTGTGTGTGGGTCGTTAGATGGACGGTTATTATGCCATAATCTCTTGGAGATTTTTGAGAGTTGTGTATGCCATGCCTATACGTTTGCTGATCTCTGCATGCAAAGATAGTGTGTCTGTGACTGTTGAGCGAAGGTACTGGAACTGATGGACAACTTCCAGTTCCACTCCTTTGAGAGAAGGACCAGGTGTAGCTTGTCCCATGACTTGGATCTTCTTCGGACTGATTGTGAGACCAAACAAAGTCTAAGAGCTTCTGAAGCCCTTCTTCTGAGTGGGATGCTAAGGCTGCATCATCTGCAAACAGCAAATGTCAGTAACTCTCCATAACATGGTCTTTTCATGGAACATTGTAGAGTTGAAGAGGTGGCCATTAGATCTAGAGTTATGATACACACTATTCTGTTGATGAAAGGAAGCAAGGAAAAAGATGGGAGTGGGAGCTAACGCACAGCCTTGCTTTACGCCACTCTTGGCTCCAAAACTCATCTGACAGGCTACCATCGAACTGCAAAGTACTAATCATTCCATCATGGAAATATCTTACTATACTGAGAAGTTTGGGTGGGTAGCCAACCAGAGGGAGTGTCGGATCTATGAAGGCCAACTCGTTCGTTCATGTAAGTCCAAAATCACAGTGAAAGAGCCGTCTTTAACCAGCTGATAGTTTCATCGTCCAGGTTGATAAGGCCCGGGATTCCTCTTTGGGACTTGTATACCTCATAGTTTTCTATGATGTGACTAATGGTTTGTGGCTCTCCACAATCACAGTTTGGTGGAAGTTTCACACCGCTTGTGGAGGAAGCGCTTTGTACGACCAATGCCAGTTCTGAGTCTGTTGAGGTTGACCCATGCATGCTTTCCTATGAAGGTCACGGCCTTTGGGCTTGCTAGATGGGCTGTCCACAAACTGCTTTAGGTTCAAAGTAGACGATGACCATTGCTCAGACAATCTGTTGTTGATCCATGATGATCGATAGGGATAGGCCTACTGCGACTGCAGTGTCATGGATTGGGTAGCAAAGTGATTCCGTGGAATTCTCTGATCCTCAACTGGTGTTGGTGGTGGGGGTGGTGGTGGTGGGGGGTAGTCTTCCAGGTTCATCACATTTCTTAGCGAGATTGATCGTCTGAAAGTTCATTCTAAAGTTTGCAGACAGAATTTGAAGATATTCTACAGGCGTCTCCAAAAGGCAACCACTAGCAAGTCTCATTGCATCATTCAGAACGACATCAATCTTGTGTGAATGTACACTGTGACTCCATACTGCTGCGGCATATTCAGCAGTTGAGTATGCCAAGGCAACCGTTGATGTATGCAGTGTCGATCAATGTACCCCATCCAGTTCCTGTGAGCCTTCTGAAGAGATTGACACGAGACTGCGTCTTGGCAGCGACTGCCTTGGTGTGTTGATTGAAAGTAAGGCTGCGGCCCATTGTGACGTCAATGTACTTTGCTGTTGGGTCGTGTGGCCGTTTATCTACATCTAGAGTGATGTTAAGTTCTCTTTTTGCATATCGATTTGCAATGTGAAAAACAGCTGACGGTCTTGGTTTTGCTGAGTTTCAAGTGCCATCGGTGGAAGAATTGGCGTACAGTAATTAAGTCTTTCTGCAACACTGTTTCTAAGGCCTCAAAGGAATCGGCAGCTATTCCAAGTGCTGTATAGTCTGTGTAGGAGTACAGCGAACAATCTCCCTTTGGCATATCTGAGACGTAAATGTTGAAAAGACTGGGTGCCAGGACAGAACCTTGTGGGACACCGTTACGAAGTTTGCACTTTCTACTGCATTGCCCATTTGATGTCTCCAGGATGAAAGATCTGCATGTCTTGGATGAGCAGCATTATGAACTTGAAAAGCTTGACATCAGGGAAGATTGGAGTAGCTTGAGGTAGAGACCTCGATACCACACTCTGTCATACGCAGCAGTTAGACCTATGAAGACTGCTCCAAACTTCTACTTTTCGGGAAGGCTGTCTCGATGTCATTAACTAGTCTTGCTATCGATCAGTTGTTGATTTACCTCTTCGAAATTCAGCATGGGTGCGGGGTAGATTTGCCTCGACCGTATCAATGATTCTACCGAGTATCAGTCTCTCAAGCAGCTTATATATAGATGTGAGATGGCAACGAGGTGGGTCTGTAACTTTTGGGCTCATTTGCTGGTTTCTTAGGCTTCAGGAGTGCAATGACCTTTGAAGTCTTCGTCTTGAGGGAATAGTTGACGATCCCAAGCAAGTAGAGAGGAAGAGTTGGAGCTATCGCACAGCTTCAGGTGCCATATTCTTCAAGAATTCTGTGTGGATGTTGTCGTTGCCAGGAGCTTTTCCATTGTTGTGAACTTAATTGCTTCGGTGATCTCATCATAGGCGAATGGTTGGGACATGGGGCTTGACGGTGGGGAGGTTTGTAGAAGCGGTTTAATCTCTTCATAAACATGGGCTTTCGCCTGTGGAGTGTGGTCTTGCCACTTTCCATTGTTGACAAGTACTGAAGCGATGGAATTTGCAGAGACAGGGCACTGCTTAACTGAGCTTGATGATGATGTTCGAGGCCTTACGGCTTGAGTGGGTAAAGTTGATACAGGATATTTCCTCTTCCGATCTGATACGCCTCTTTTGGCCAAGCAGATCCAGTAGCTGGTTGTCCTTTTCTATTCTCCCATCGGCCCAATATCGTAGTTGGCATAACAATTCATTTTATACAATTCGTCACATTCCTTGTCCCAACGGGGTGTAGGGATTCCTTCCGCCTCTTGGATTGGAATGTTTAGCTGCTTGGTGTAGCGTGTAGAGCAGTTAAGTCAGAATATGCATCGTTGATGTTAGATGAAGCCACGTCTGGCAGATTGGATGACAGTTCACTGGTGAGTTGTTTGAACTTGGGCCAGTTGGCTTACCTGAAATTCCATCTCTTTCTGACAGAGGCTGGAGATCGTGACCTTGATGTCACTGGTTACCAGGATAGGGCAGTGACCTGATCTAGGGAATCTAGGCACGACCGTTCTGGAGCAGCGGGATCAGATGTCGCTGGTGACTGTTGACAGGTTGGAACACGTCCATGTCCCATGGCTGCTTGAGTAGAAAGTAGGTGGATCCTTACTATAAAACAACAGTTAAGGATTTGGACTTCAGTCCATTCAAGAGCCGATTTGCCATTCTCGTCAATATCGGAGTATTCCCACGTTGTATTTCTACATTTGAAATCTCTACAGACGAAGGAACTCCGTTGAACTGCTTAAGGGAGTTGAAGTCTACCTCAGCTGGTGGTGGCTTATTGTTTTATGTCAATGTTAATCAAGGCATTAACAGCACTTCTCTCATTAGTAACGCTGACGGATTGGCGCCAAGATAGCGATTAACCTCCATTTTGAAGTTCTGCAAGTTCTGGTTTGATGCTACGTGAGCAGGAAGGCATTCCATAAGCCTACAGAGAATGGGAGAAATGATCTTCTGTGGGAGGCCAGGTTGGACCTTGGGATTTTCACAGCAAGGTCGTGAGACCTGACTGAGCGCCTAAGGCGAGGGTCAACTTAGAGCAGCTCAGGTAGCTGGCTGAGGAGATCTGGTGCTTGTCCATAAAACATGAGGTGGAAAAGAGTGGCAATTCCAACTGCCCTGCGATGGCCCAATGGTTGGATGTGGTAAGAGGTGAGATCACTCTCAGGGATACCAATGATGGAAATGGCACGTCTCTGGATTGTATCAAGTTTGGATAGTGTAGGGTGTATATGTTGCTCCACACCGCGCTTAGCTATATTCAATGTTGGATCGAATCATGGATTTATATACAGCCTGTCTCAAAAAAAGTGGTACAATCAGAAAAAAATTGGTTAAATATGAAATTTCAAAAGAAGTCATTCTTACTTGGCATAATATTAAAAACAAAGACCAGGCTTTCCAATGGTGTTTGTTTCATCTTATTTGCTTTTGTCAATCCAGAGATATAATCAATTTAGTGCGATATACCAAAATCAATTTTGTGCCACTTTTATGCATGGCAGAGTTGCTTCGCCCTGTTATGCCATGTTGTCTTTGCTAACTGTCAGCTGGTATCACAAAAGATTGCAACTTGCCAAAAGAAACAAAACACAGATTAAAGTAAACAAAAGAAGTCTAGGTTTATCGACACAAGTTTTATTATCTTCTTTTCATAAATAATAAACAATACAAATATTTATTGCACGTCAATGAAATGGAACTTTGAATTTATTACAAAATTGGTATCTGTTAAAATCATGCCAGAAGGAATGTAATTGCAACCAAAATAAACACTCCAAAATCCAAAGAAATGGTTTAAAAATATTGCACTATCTTTGTGCATTTACTAATTGTTGAAGTCAATAAAAATTTGAATTTGGAAGCAAATCAAAAGTGTTGGTAGGAATTTCCCTTTCATGATACTTCAAGACCATAAAAACTCTCTCCACCAGGTTGCTGTACGCCAGCTGCACGCTCATGATTCCTTTCTAACAAACAACAGTATGTCGAATGTTATTCACTTTATCTTAAAGCCAGAACTTACTGATCATAACTTCTACCATTACGTAACTGTTTTCGTATCTTTAAGAGTTTCTTTATGAAGTTAATCCCTTTTTAAAGAATTTCATATCTGCTCAAGTGTGAATAACTTGTGTTTAACAAATTCGTTCACCGTTTTCACTCAACCAGAAAGTGGCACAAACTCGATTTTTGTGTTCCGCAGTAAACTGGAGTTATCTCTCGATTGAAACAAGCAAATGAGATGAAACAAAAAATCCTGGAAAGCCTGGTCTTTTCTCTTTAATGTGATGGACAAAACGACTTACTTATGTTGAGATATAATATTGAAAAAAATGGGTTTTTGATTGTACCATTTTTTTGAGACAGGCTGTATAGGGCCATTCGTCGAAAACTGTTCAAAAAGCGATTTTTCGTGTCGCTCACAGTCATGCACAATTTAAGCTTGTTTTGCCCGTTAGGAATGAATAGGAATTATGTTTTCAAAATGATCCGACTAGAAGTTGTAGAAAGTATTGCAGCAAATCCGTTTTTTAAAATGTGTCCCTGCTCCTTACACAAGAGCGCCGATCACAGATTACATGGCATTTTTATCAGCCTCTATTATGCCCTAATTATAAAGTTCAAAACATGATAATATTGAATTATTAAAGTTTAGCACGATTTCTCTGAGAGCATGTCGCCAATATTACAGCCAGATACGTTACCATAATTCGAATGGATACAAAATCGCCAAAAATAATGGTAGGGTAGAAGAATGTTCCAATATGTGATAAATCGAGCAGATTTCAATGTTATATTATACATGTTTTGCATAAAAATCTGGTTTTAAAGTAACCATATGGGAAAGTAGTCTCTTTTGCTCAGTGACGAAGAAGCCCCATAGTAAAACATACCTCGAAATGGGTCTTTTTTGGCTTTTGAATGGTCGTGCTGCTAAATTATTTGATTAATTTTTCCCGTTCGCTTTCTATTCGATTTTGCATATTACATGACCATTTTCTACAAATTTGGTTCAATTTCTTTATGAAATGTTCTCGTTATGAAGTTAGAACACCCATGTCGTCCCGCCAAAAAGCGCTCCCAATTTACACGGGCGGTATAACGATTTTGTTGTTTTGGGTGTGATGACTTGGCATGATAGGAGGCTCTTTATTAAAAAAGGGTGCCAAGAGGCCATTCGCCGTTCGAACGGCATTCCATGAAGGATAGATGTGGCTACCCAAACTCTAAAAACTGCTCTGATTGGTTGAGATTTGGCGCCGTTATGAAGAAAAAATCAAACCCTCCTCCCTTTCCTCCAATCGTCATGAGTGTGACCTGAGCAACAACCAATACACACGGTGATAAGCGATTGGGTGAAAATAATACTTGACAAAAAAGGTATATTGTACATATCCATCCCTCAGCCCACTCAAATTTCTTTGATCAAACTACGTGTGCCAAAAAAAAGGAAAATGGTATTTTCTTGGTCCAGGACACGGCGCGCCCAAAGCCCGAAATTGTTTTATATTGTTTGACCTCACCAAAATACCGTAAAATTCCTCACCAAAATACCGTAAAATTCCTCACCAAAATACCGTAAAATTGTCTAGTTTGAAGTCCATTGATCAGGCACTATGTCAATTACGTTTACTGAGATTATTTTAATGGAGAAATAATACATGAGCTTCTGCTCCCCCCCCCCCCCCCCGCGTCAATGTTGGAGAACACTCAGCATATTTGTTAAACATATGTTAATCACGTTTACTGAAATTATTTTAGTAGGGTGGTGCTATGAGCTTCCGAATCACCACGATGTGATGTGCAATAGGTTATGTAAAGTGGAAATTTCGCGCTACATTAATTTCGCGCTTTTCGCGCACTTCTGAGCTTGCGCGAAATTAAAAACCGCGCGAATAATATTATTTTGGGTGTGTAGGTCTATGTAGGATAGCTGAAAAGAGCAAATTTAAAAACAGGCAAAAATGTTAAAAATTGCTGAAACGCAAAACGAAAAAGTACACGCGCGAATATTATCACTTTTACAGTATACAGAGCCATAAGGGGAATTGACCGAAGCGTGGTACCTGCTAAGATCAGCTTATAAACATGATAGTGGTTCAACATTGTACGGGGGAGGGGGGTGGGTGTTGGGGTGTATACCATAGTCAAAATCCGAGGTCGGCGGGAGAGGTATATTGCGCAACGCGTAGGCTATTTTTAGGTAGTGGCTGGTTTAACATATCTGCCGCAACTTCAGCAAAACGGGCTTCTCTGCAAGCGATATCCTTCCCAAATTAAAACCAGTGTTAAAATATGTCGTTCTGCATTATGTCGATTAAAAGCTCACCAAACAATTCCATATGATTCCAGACCTAGTTTATGAAAGAAATCCCACAGCGTTCGTTTCATACCGCCCAGATACGTTACCTTACTCCCCTGCGCTTTTTTTTCGTGTGCTGAGAATGTCCATACCACACCAGGCTTTTGTATGATGGAATATCTTGATAAGGTGCCTATAGGGATTAATTCGTAAGCATTTACTTTCATCCGACTTTCATCAAGATTAAGAGAAGGCCGGCCAGATACGTTACACCATATCGTTCTTAAAGTGTTAATGGTTCAGGCAATAAAAAAATCAATATTGTTTAGATCACCCATGCATTGTTTCCGTGTTCTGAACAATACAAGTTTACGATGTCAATGATTTCATTAAGTCCTTAATGGTGATATTTGTCATTTTGTAGACCAAACTTGAACACTTAATTGGAGAATGCCTGAATAACGCCGGCCCTTGAGTTGTCTCAAGATAGGGTGCGGCTCGACGGATCAAATTCTAGTCGCTGACTGGCATTTTTAACCCTTTTGGCAATCACAGGAACCAAGACCTGAAGACGGTCCTTACTGATGGAGATTGCCAATTGCCAAGTACATCACCCTGTCACTTCTTCCAGAGTTGTTCAAAGGAAGGGAGACTTGGATGGCCGGTTGCAGCGTCTTTCTTTTTGATATTTTATTAATTGATGATGAAGTGAGTTCCCATTGTCTGAAATTATCCACTGGACGCATAACCCCCGCAGCCGCGCGCAAGTGGCGTATCATGCTAAAACTAAAACGGGGACCGTCTGCTCCTACAGTCCACGTAAGGTATTTAGCCGGCTGACTATGTTTTCAGTTTGTAGACTTAAGGACCCATCTTTTTCACATTCATACGGGGACATTGAATATAATTATTAAGAACAATATACAGATGTTGCATCTTAAAAAGGAATTTTATTACACATGAGAATAACAGCCAATTTTGGAAAAAATAAAGATTTGATGACTCACGGCATTGATTGGTTTATTATTTTGCTTCGGGGGACCCATTCAGGTAAAAATGACGTACCCATCCACATTGGAAAAAAAACAACCGATTAATCTCATCGTACGTCGTTTGTGAATCGTAGGGGAAAAGGTAAATTTTTTACTGTTTAGACAATAATAAACGGTGTCTTTTGGGAAAATAATAGAAACTTTGGGCATAGGGCATGTACATACCTTGAGTTTAACATAGTCCGGATTTATTATATCGGTCGCCCCCGAAGTGCAAACTGAACATGATACCTGACACTGCCCGGTTACCTGACACGTGACACCAACCTATTAATCTCGTTACCTGTTATAAACAATACGGCAAAGCAGGCAAGCATCTGTATCTCCGTTTCCACAGCGTAATCGATCAAGATGTGAGACTATACATGCGATTCTGTAGTAGAGACTATTTTCAATGCATTTGAAGGCGTAGTAAAGACTATTTCAATGCAGTTCAAGTCATAGTGGGTACTTTTCAAGAAGTGTCTATTCGCCAGACTAGTCCGGCGAATACTATTGTGAAATCTATTTACCGGACAAAGTTATGCGGGCGCTATTTATAGTATATCTATCATATCCAAATAGTATTATCGGTTTATTCCTTAAAGCTTACGTAGGATTAAAATCAACCTCATCTCACCCACAATCCTCCCTCGCTATTGTAGTGGATAAGAGCTCGAGTTTATAATGCAGGTATCACAGGATCGAATCCAACCAATGGCCTTTTCATTACATAGTATTCAGTATTATTTTAGAGTAGGCAAGGGCTATAATGCACGACTGTCGTGCACACAGTTCTAAATTGGCTATACTAAGACAATACCACAGGCTTATCATTTAATCATAACACCATAGTCGTACACCACTCAATTGTAAATATGCTACAGCCAGCAATAATAGCCTACGCAGTGAAGTACTAATCGTACATTTGAAGCTTTGCTTAACATTACTCAACAGTTGGCCCCAGGCCCACGTCCGTTGCCACGGTTTTCATCGTCACTGCTATTAAAATTCACATAATCAGCTTTCTGTTAAATTACCATGTGCATAACTCAAAACATCCAGAAAACTTTCCCGGCTCCCCCTGCAAAGTAATCTCTATCAACATAAAGACCCTTGAATGAACCGCATGGCTACGAGCTATCGCTCTGTAGCCCTGCGCACCGATACACGCTAAAGAAAACAGCCCTATTAATAAGTATTCTACACCCCAAAACCATTGCAACCCTGGTCGCGATTCATGAAAGAAGTGAAGGTTTGATTTAACTTTTATGCCTTGCTTCACATAGAAAGCGACCGGCCTGATGTGTGGAACGAGCAAATAAGTCATTGGGCCCTCGTCTCTGGAACTCCTTTCCCCCTGCCATCAAGAGAGCAAATTCCATCATGTCTTTCAAAAAGCTTCTAAAAACACACCTTTTTTTCCCCAACATCTAGTTTTTTCATGTTTTCTTCTTTCTTTTTATGCTCATATATATAGTATCCTTTGGCAAGTAAGCGCTGTACAAGTTC
This sequence comes from Ophioderma brevispina, assembly GCA_023653785.1. NCBI lineage: Eukaryota > Metazoa > Echinodermata > Ophiuroidea > Amphilepidida > Ophiodermatidae > Ophioderma > Ophioderma brevispina. The sequence goes on from JAMKCH010004178.1 coordinate 26,964, forward strand.
ATGTATTATTATCATTATTATTATTAACCCAAATCATTGATTGACATTGTTGTACAAAGCGGTCACCTATTTATTTACTTTTTGTATCTATTATTATACACGCAGTTAATAGACAAATCTACCACTCCCCTGGCTCCACTCATCCGAATGAATGCAGAATAGACCGGTCCACATTTTACTGAGTCTCTTCGCTTGTGACGATTCAGAGGCTGTACATATTAATTTTTCCCTATTCTAATTTCCGCTCATTTCTATACAGTCGCAGGAATTACAACACGCAGCAATAGTGAAGCTAGCGTCTATGCATGGGGGGGGTTTCATCAATCACCAACATAATTCATTTGCTAATAACTTTATAATATGGCCCTCAATATGCGTTAGATTGTATAATTTTTACTATCAGTGATCTCATTTTTGATGAGAATTAATATTTTGTAATTAATATTATTGCATCGAAATGTCAAATGCCGCCCGCTCATGTTATGTTTTTACTTAACGCACTATCCAAAGTACGCTTTTGCAGCGGTCACAAGCGTGTCTTATTTGGTTTAAAAGTATAGTTTTCTTTTCTTTTTTTCATTCAAAAAGAAGATGACATCTGCCCCCTTTTTGTTTAGGGTTCCGCACCTGATCACAGCATATATTTTTCTCGGTTTTGTAGTAAGGAGCTGTAAGGGATACTTCAATTCCAAACTAATTTCATCGACAATTCTCACCTTCTCTAATCCGACACACCATTTTCATGTAAGCGGTGATTGAATGTATTACAATTATAGCGTATAGAGTACTGTACAAAATATTTTCCGGTATTAAACCGTTAACAAACCATATATTTTAGCTTGCAGCATTATAATGGGAAAGAAGTCAGTCGAAATATTTTGGAGATGAGATGAGAAAAACACTTCTTTGAACAAATTCAACTCTTTTTTAGCCTTTGTATGCTCTCCAAGGCCTATTTTGATTGTATTTCATACAGGTGTGTCTTGTGTGCTGACTTCATTTTAAATATATATATTTAATTGCATGGCTTTTGGTTCTTTAATAGTTTCACAGTTTCTCAATAGTTTACGATTTGCACAATTTTATATTTGCAGCCAATGTACTTCCCCTTGCAATTTAATAATGATAAATTCAGGTAAGGTTATAATTATGCTTTATTACGTATAGACCAATGATGTCTGATTTCAATAAAATCTGACGTTTACCGTATCGAAATAAAGTTTTGAAATGAAATGAAATGTTGAGCAATTGGGTTGCTTTTATGGACAATTGCAGCAACTGACAACATTGCTTGTTATTCAGCGAGTGTCTGATTGGTAGCCAATGAAGTGCCATATAGACCAATGCAGTATCATACCCATAGACCAATGGTGAAGCATAGACCAATATCATAAAGACGAACGATGTTGAGAAATTGGGTTGAATATTTGCAGCAACTGACAACATTGCTTGTTATTCAGCGAGTGTCTGATTGGTAGCCAATGAAGTGCCATATAGACCAATGCAGTATCATACCCATAGACCAATGGTGAAGCATAGACCAATATCATAAAGACGAACGATGTTGAGAAATTGGGTTGAATATTTGCAGCAACTGACAACATTGCTTGTTATTCAGCGAGTGTCTGATTGGTAGCCAATGAAGTGCCATATAGACCAATGCAGTATCATACCCATAGACCAATGGTGAAGCATAGACCAATATCATAAAGACGAACGATGTTGAGAAATTGGGTTGAATATTTGCAGCAACTGACAACATTGCTTGTTATTCAGCGAGTGTCTGATTGGTAGCCAATGAAGTGCCATATAGACCAATGCAGTATCATACCCATAGACCAATGGTGAAGCATAGACCAATATCATAAAGACGAACGATGTTGAGAAATTGGGTTGAATATTTGCAGCAACTGACAACATTGCTTGTTATTCAGCGAGTGTCTGATTGGTAGCCAATGAAGTGCCATATAGACCAATGCAGTATCATACCCATAGACCAATGGTGAAGCATAGACCAATATCATAAAGACGAACGATGTTGAGAAATTGGGTTGAATATTTGCAGCAACTGACAACATTGCTTGTTATTCAGCGAGTGTCTGATTGGTAGCCAATGAAGTGCCATATAGACCAATGCAGTATCATACCCATAGACCAATGGTGAAGCATAGACCAATATCATAAAGACGAACGATGTTGAGAAATTGGGTTGAATATTTGCAGCAACTGACAACATTGCTTGTTATTCAGCGAGTGTCTGATTGGTAGCCAATGAAGTGCCATATAGACCAATGCAGTATCATACCCATAGACCAATGGTGAAGCATAGACCAATATCATAAAGACGAACGATGTTGAGAAATTGGGTTGAATATTTGCAGCAACTGACAACATTGCTTGTTATTCAGCGAGTGTCTGATTGGTAGCCAATGAAGTGCCATATAGACCAATGCAGTATCATACCCATAGACCAATGGTGAAGCATAGACCAATATCATAAAGACGAACGATGTTGAGAAATTGGGTTGAATATTTGCAGCAACTGACAACATTGCTTGTTATTCAGCGAGTGTCTGATTGGTAGCCAATGAAGTGCCATATAGACCAATGCAGTATCATACCCATAGACCAATGGTGAAGCATAGACCAATATCATAAAGACGAACGATGTTGAGAAATTGGGTTGAATATTTGCAGCAACTGACAACATTGCTTGTTATTCAGCGAGTGTCTGATTGGTAGCCAATGAAGTGCCATATAGACCAATGCAGTATCATACCCATAGACCAATGGTGAAGCATAGACCAATATCATAAAGACGAACGATGTTGAGAAATTGGGTTGAATATTTGCAGCAACTGACAACATTGCTTGTTATTCAGCGAGTGTCTGATTGGTAGCCAAATTATCCTATGGCACTGTCATACTATACATAAATGTTTACTGCATCAAAATGAAAACTCCGATTCATTTCAAACTTTGGAATTGAGCATTTTAGGTGACTGTCCTTAGTTCTATATTACTATTTTAAGTACACACAAAATATATTTCGAAATCTCTGAGTCAGCCTTTAAGAATTCCCAAAATATTATTATTTCAATTACTATTGTTTTATCATTTTACCAATGTTATTCATACTGTTGTTATTGTTATTTTATTATTGTTTTAATAGTAATTATTATTATTTTTAATCACAATAGCAGCAGTGGCAACAATAAAATGAACATCATAGACCAAATGTCAAATCAAAAATAATTCTGCTTAGCCTCCCGACTTAAAAAAAAAGAGGGCCTTGTTTTTAATTATTTTTTAAGTAACGCCATGTTGCCATTGCCGAAATGAGGTCCTTTTAAATTTAGGGTTCCTAGTGATAGAATCCACGTACAACAACTTCCAATAAATGATTATTCGTGTTCCTTATCAATTTTCAAAGAAAAACAATGAATGAAGCGCCATGGGTCGCTACTGTTATTGTTATTATTACTATTATTATTATTATTATTATTATTATTATTATTATTATTATTATTATTATTGCTGCTGCTGCTGCTGCTGTTTTTTGTTGTTATTATTACTATTTTCCTAATTATTCCACTATACAGAATATTAATATTAGCATTGTATTTCAAAAGTAGAGTAAATTTCATCGACCAAATTTATCTATTAAATTTATTTCCGGTTTCATTAAAAATATGATAAGTCAAAAACAGAGAAGATGAAATGGTCGACAAGTGCGAAGAAGATGACGTTAAACCAAGTCGCCTTTGGCGCTCTAAGTGCGCAGCCGTTCCTTGAGTTATATATTATTTTGCACTGTCTAGCTGTCTGTACGGTTTGTTTACTCCCTTGGAGATAGATCTCTTCACTGGCCGTTGTGGCCTTAGGGATTTTATGCATTGTTGAAGAATAAAAGAAAAAGGTGCTGCTGCAATAAAGAACTCAATAATATTGATTTTTAGAATAAAACGTACTCATAGAAAATCATCTTCATCGTGTTTTGTGTGACGAAACTATATACCTCCAAATCGTCGCGCAATCGTAATGATGTTAAAACGATTGTTAACTACACTTTATTTTGCTTATTCAACGGACAGGGAGAGGAGTTGGTTGCATTAAAACAAATTTAGGCCTATTCTTGTTTAAACATTAATTACTCTGTATGGTTATAGACACAATACTATAACACTGTACGACAACCTGGAATAGGCAGAATCTGACTTGGAATAGCAAAATTATCATACTTTGTATATACAATTGGCAATTGACGTGCAATAACATTTCCAAAAAATACCGCAAAATTTATACCGGGATTTATACAAACAGAATTTGATGGTTAAGTGTGAACTGTTAGTTACCGCAAAAGGATCATAGAGACGTTAATAGTCATCGAAAAGTCCTTAAAATTTGGTAAGTTATTTTGTACTTCATGTCATTCAGTGTCAGGAAGAAGTACAGGCGGCTTCCATAAAAGACACTCGGTGTCCACCATATACGTCTCGAAAGGATGAAACGCGCGAATGTTATCCATGCCATAAATTAAAGTAGGTGGCCTGAAAAGACAAAATATTCAAACCAGAGAAGAACTCATACTGATCATGCTGAATGAACCCATTCTCCACTCGGATTTACTATATTTGAGAGTAATGTTGGTATTTACATCAGAAACACAATCATTAGCTGTACATGGAGGGCAGTACATTACCGTCCACCCATCACGCACCTGGAATGCTTTTTGGAGACTTTTTAAAAGCTTGGTGGTCAAAAACTCACATATGTACACCATTTTTAATTATTATTTTTAGGCATTTTTAAAGATATTGACGACACGTGCTGGGGGATAGACATCCCATTTTTTTTTAAATAGGATTGTTGTTTTTGTTTTTGACGTATTTTATGCTAATAAGGTATTACAATTGACATTCCTATTGCTACAGGCGCGCTTTCACCTATGACGAGACAAAATCACACAAACTTTGCATTAAAAAATCGCACCTTATTGCTAAAGCAACAATGTGCGACTTTCTAAAAGAATGAAAATCTTGAACAAGAATATCATTACAATTTATAAAAGTTCCAAAATAAAATACAGTCGGGAAGTTAATGTGACATTATGGATATAGATTATAAATGATGCTATGAAAAGAGCCGTTCAAAATACGGTCTTAGGGTGTTACATGTACTTAGTTAGCAAGTTAACCATGGGTTAGATAATGTTACCTTATAAACTCTGGGTTAACCAAGTCACGCGCGAAAGCCGGTTATTTTAACGACGGGAATGGTAGCAAATGATATCTGAATACATTTAGAGTATTGGGTAGTATGACATTTTAAAGTAGGACTTTTGGTTTTAAAAATGTAAAACATTGGATTGATAACGAAATATGATTTGTCGCAATAAAATTACCGTTTTATAAACACTAATTTGTCCTTTGTACCGATATTGTTACAGGTTACAAGTGTTTTAAGCTAGAGGTTGGTTACGCAAACCCCCAAATGGTTGTAGGATTGCTCCTCGGCATTAACATTCGAGCACTAGTCTTAAGCTAATTGCTAATGGGGTTGAGTGATTACTATGATTATTACTTTGTTAAATAAGAGGCAATATATGGTGATATTACTTTCATGCACTTCAAACAACCACAGCCAATTTTAGGAAGGTACACAGTCCCAACAGAATCCAAAGTTAAAAACACACCAGGATCCAAATGGATTACAAAGAGACTAGGAAATACTAATACACAAATATAAAAAAACACCTTGTTGCGAGTCTCAACTAAGTGTTGCTGGATAAAAAGACTTAGAACGAAGTGGCACTCCACCACACGAGAACCAGAAACAGAATGTAAAGAAAAGAGCTAGTTAGAAAAGAGAGTCAAATAGATGAATGAGCATGATTGATTACTAAGGAGGAAAACAAAGGAAAGAAGGCCAAAAAAAAAACCAGGCCAGTGCAGGAACGCACAAAAGACTTGAGTGACACCTGTGAATCAAACTGGAACAAAGAAGTGCTCTGAAAAAAATGTTTATATCTAGTTTGATGTTTATACCATACGGGTTTGGTTGTTAAAACAGTAACCAGCGTTGTTCAATTAGCCCCGGAGCTAGCAGACATTTGTAACACATCTCAAGTACAAAAGATTTGAGTGATTAACTAGTAGACAGACTGACAGGGACCCCGGAAACATTCTTAGAGACACTTGTGACACATCTCAAGCAAAAGGTTTGAGTGATTAAATTGTATGGACAGGACTGACGGGACCCTGAAACAGCAAATGGTGCTGAAGGAGGGGGGGTGAGGGACCAGACAAATTTTGTTACAGGGTCAAATTTGTAAATTGATCCAATCGTGCTGAACAGTATACATGTTATTTGTATAACCACAAGGATTCAGTGAAAGGTATAGATTGGACTCTCTAAATGTAAAAGTTTAAGAGTTATAGGCTTAAAACAGCAAAAATCAATAAAACGGGTAAACTTCAGTTGTACAGGGTCACACTTTTAAGTTGCTCGAATTGGATAAAAAAGGTGCAAATTATTGATGGGTTCTAGGATTAAAATAAGGAATAGTTTTGACTGTCTAAAATATTTAGTTACCGATGTAGGGGGGCACCGAAGGTCAACGTCCATTGCATTACAATGGGGCTTGACCTTGTTTCCCCCTACTTTCTTATGCAAGCATTTGAGACAATCCTAAAACATCAGTATTCTATTGGCAATCATGTAACCCCATTCATACAAAAAAGAGTCTTCCATACGATCTTGCTTTTCGTCTACGACGACTTTTGTTCTTCGGATGAAGACTGGAAGAAAGATTGCAGATCCAACTATATGTTCTTAGTTCTTTTAATCCAGCAACATTAGTTGAAACTGGTGTTTTTATAGTGTATATATTCCCGGGATTGATATTTGTCATTTGAGGTAATTGAATGGGTTTGAAGACAAACAGGGACCCATCCCCATTCACCGTAATGTTCTCGACCGCTGTCCGAAGTCCAACACAGACCATCAACTCGATTGTCAGGAGAGTCACTGGCTAAGCTGTACAACAAAGCCAGTGAAAAGGTGGAACTTCCGCCAGGCAGACTGGCGACCATTTCAAGAAAAAAAAAACCCCCCTCAAGGTGATTCAGAAGTGCCCAACCGGCCGACACCACCCTCTCCAACCTGGACAATTCTTACACAGCACTGTTCAACTCTTTATTAATTAGCAAAGAAGACCATCCCAAGTGGCTGCCGTCGCAGTTATATCCCATCTTGGGATGAGGAATGTGACCCTCTTTACAATGATTCCTGAATTGAACCCGGGGAGAAGCTTCATCCAAGGTTAGATATCGGACAAACTGCTTGGACAGGAAACGTCGTGAGGGCGCTGGGAGGAGACGGTTCCAAGGAATCGACTTCACCCACTCCAGAAGGAAGGACTGCAAGGACTATAAACCGCCTCACCGGCAGACTTTCCAAACCATCGAAATGTCCAGTGAATGCCAAACTCAATTGCTGAGCAACTCCTGCCAAAAGGTCGTTCAATAACATGATAAGGATCACACTCGACTTGTCAAACAAAGAGATCCCAAACTTCGTCGAGCCCCCGGCGTGGCCGGGTCACTTTCAACATCCTTCCCTAGTGAGCTTACTCTGTATCAGCCAACTAAAAGTGGAAAGGCCAGGGCCCTGATACATACCAGCGGAGTTCCAGGTGCAATGCGGCCCACGATGATGTCTAGATTGGCTCCAGAGGTTCTACACATGTTGCCTACCAACCAGTCCTTCCCAAGATTTGGAGGAGAGGGGCTACTTCATCGCCAATACTCAAACCAACAAGCGTCACACCCTAAGAACTACCGCCCAATATCACTACTGCTGGGTTCTCCTTTAAACTCCTTGAGAGGATGATCCTGGCCGGCTGGAGCCACGTGTCGCTCCCCATCTGCCGAGAAACAAGCAGGATTTCGCCTGGCCGGAGCAAATGTCCATCAGATTGTAAAACTCAACAAATGATATGAAGGGAAAGCTTTGAAAAGCGCAGTAAGGCAAGCGTCATCTTGGTGGACTTAAGCAGCATACAACACCGTGTGGCACAGGGCCTGACACTCAAGCTTCTCAGGACCATTCCGGATCGTCACCCTGTACAATTCATATGAACATAACTTGCAAAACGTAGCTTTATTCTCAAAAGACCAGTGATGGCGCAGAGTAGTCTATGCGTCGTCTGGGACGGAGTACCACCGGGATCTGTACTGGCTCCTATGCTGCTTCAACTTGTATACAGCGATTTTACCTCAAACAATATCTGACAATATGGCTACGCCGCGGCTTGCCCTCCTCCACGCGGACAGCAACTGGACAGACGTAGAAAGCACACTTACTGAAGATATGGCCCTACTTTGCAGCATATCTCAAAGACCTGAGAGACTGAAGCTGAGCGAAGCCAAGACCACCGCTTACTGTCTTCAACTCAACACCCAAAGAGTTATCGACCGGCTCCAAATTCACCTCAATGGAGCGCCTCTGCCATACAATCTACACCAACCACTGGGTTGGTGAAAGCTTGACCGGCAGCTTACTTACCGGGGTCGTACCGCCGCACATCGATTATATGCGCCAACCACCCCCACCCGGTATCATCGCCGGCACATCAACCCCACCCTACCCCTGTGACACCCCCAGACTCACTGGATCTTCATGGGGTGCCAGGCCCCCAAACAGACCCTACGCACCATGCCTTGGCTCTGGTCTTACAGCAATGGTCTGATGTGCCGCCCCAGCCATGGTGCGTGCAACAGCGCTCACAACAGGAAGCTGGAACCACGACTCAACGAGACCTTGAGAACATCAATGGCCGCCTCACGTTCCTACTCCATTGAATCTACCGTGTCTCAGGCATTCACCTGCAGTACTTGGAGCAGAACACAACACACATAAACTAGTGAATAAGGCCCTGTTGGACAACAAGCATCGGGCTGCAGACTACTGTCCAGAATCACCCCACTCGGCGAACAGAGACTGCGCTCTCGCCGAACTTTCTGTCGACACGTTGCTAAACTCTGGACAGGTTTCTTTTCCCCTTTCAAAAGCTTAAGACATGGAATACTTGCCTGGCTAGATACCAAAGACCAGAATCAACTTCATAATCCTAAGACGAACTACACCTGGCGCAATCTACCCCACGCAAGGAATGGGTCACTTAAAACCGAGATTCGCACAGGAGTCGGTCGCTTCACTAGCAATATGCAAGAGGGGGCGCGGGCCATTCGCAAGCCTGCCAATTGGTGCTCCATCACAGACGGCGGATCACCATTCTAAATGAGGGACCTACATTTCGTACACCGGTGGACACAGATTTCTTCAAACCCCAACATCAAACAGTGAGTTGGCTCCAACGCATACAACTATTTAGCTGCTGCCTCATGCAAGAAAAAGAATGCAAATTAGCTACTTGATTAATAACATATTGCCTTCAAATCTAATCAGGTCAAGAACTATTCTTGTCTACTATCACCAAGTTGTACAATTATGCCCATTTTAGTCGTTGGCCGCCAAGACTTCCAAAATTTTGACGTCGCATGGTTTACTACGTAAGCGAAAATCTTGACGAAAACTTATAATTTGTGATGTTATAAAGCAACGTTTTCTCCGTCCTAAACCGTTGAAGCTGAAAAATTAAGAAGTATTGTTTATTGCTTAAAAAAGCAAAACCCGTTGGATTTGGTCCCCAACTGACTGAGGTCCTAATTTAATAAAATTTGTGTTTTTACTTGTATCACGGACAGACTTGCTTTTCACACAGTAACATGTGTTTTGATGATGTGTGTATGTTAAAGTTTATTGCTTCTGTGAAGCTTACATGTAAACATTTTAGTGGACATTGTTTGATTGTCTATTCATTTGTAGGGGAAGAAACAGTTTGCAAGGGATATGGCCTGTTTTGTCTGCATTTTCACAACCTGTCGTGTTACAAGTTAAAAAAACCCACAGATTTTCAGTAAATATGGCGACAAAACAGCATGCGAACCTGAATTCAATGGGGTTTCTGTTTTGAAAAGCTAATAAGAAATACTTTTAAAATATATATATATAACATACTTTTGATAATGTTTAGAAACACCTGAAATTAAGGATGCTTTGCCGGGGGGGGGGTGATTCTCAATTGGGTTTGGGTAGCGGTGTTGCGGCGGGTGTTTGAACCACTAACCCGGAAAAATAAAAATGATTGGTGGAGGTTTTGGAGGCGAAGCCCCAGAAGCTGATAGGACAAAACTAACCATGCTAACTGTAAAAGTATTTTGAGATATTCTGGCAGCACTATTTTTACACTCAAGGTTGCATGCGTTCTTCCCTACCAGATGGACCACTGGAAAATACACTTGAAACAGAATGAAACCCTTTAATATACCAATTTGCAAGAAAAAACCTGAAAAAGGGACCAATGGAGATCAATATGCCCCCAAATCGCTGGAAATAAACCCTTCTCGGCCGCACATTCCCCCGTACCTCCTTTTCCAATAAGAACCCCCGGTGCTTTTAGGATATTTTTGACACTCGTAATATTATCAATGTATAGTTGTAGAGCAGGAGCAGAATATAATAGGGTCTATTTAGGGAGTTCGTTCTTGCCCGACCACATCTAAGGTTTGACACATTTAGGAGTTAGTATGACCCTCTACATCAATGCAAGGTAGGTAGTGGTGTCAAAATTGTGGTGTCACCTTTTCAATAGGGGCCAAATTTTAAGTTGCACAGGGGGTCAAACTTTTAAATTGACTCCATAATGTTGCAATGGAGTCATATGTCCGTCTAGTCACAAGAATTCCAAAATGTATAGTTTGTACCATCTATGGGGGGGGGGGGGTACCATTGGTTTTGAGTTATTGGTGTAAAATGGGGGTAAAAGTGCAAAAAAAGGTAAAACTCAATTGTACAGGGGTCAAACATTGTAAGTTATTCTGATTGTATTTTAAAGCTTGCAAATTATGTGTCGAGGAATGGAGGACTCCCAAAAAGTATAGGTTTGATTATGTTAAATATTTACTTACCGAGATAAGGTCAAAGAAGGTCAATGCCAATGGATTATGTTGCACCCAGACCTATTTTGTCGCATATCATGATAACTATGCATGGCAGATGTACAACACTATTCCTTATTTTGACACATTAAGCTAGATGAACAATTGTTTCATTTTTTACCAAAATGGAGCAACTTCTGATTTTGACCCCTGTGCAAATGGAAATTGACTTTTTTGCACTTTTAGCCATTTTTACCGAATAACTCTAAAACAATGGTTCATAGATGGTACAAACTATACATTTTTGTAATCCTTATGACTAGACGGACAATATGGCATACCATTTCAACACATGGAGTAATTTAAAGTTTGACCCAGTTGTAAATTAAATTGGCCCTATTGAAAAAGTGCCACCACAATTTGGACACCACTAACTATATGCATTGATGTAGCGGCGTCCATACTAACTACCAAAGTGTCAAGCTGAGATGTATAGTGGACATGAACAGATGTGTTTGACCCAAGTCCTTGTCCGCTCTATAGAAGCAAGCCTCTTAAAAAACGATTGTACTTGCAGTAAACTATTAATACGTACATGTCGAGATGTATGTCAATAAAAATAACAATATGATTTTTTTTTTCCAAATCGAATTTATCTTCGATTTGTTATGCGAGAGTGCGGAAAGATAAAGTTAGTTCTTTGAAAGATTATCATCGTCTATCAAGATGAAAAATTATCAAGGTCACTGCGTATAGGTTGCAGTTTATTATCGTAGTCAATAAAACATGAATAATATGTCATCACCGAAATCATACATTAAAATAGATTATTTTTATTAAATGACTCTTTGATCATAATGATTTTAAAATCCGCGTTCTTGTGGACAATAAAGGCAGAGGTACAAAACAGGTAGAGGTAGAAATACGTATATGACAAGCTAAAAGGGTCCTAACGTAATAAACAAACACGTGATTTTAAAAGCCCCTCCCTTGTCAGACGAGGGTTAAAAGTTTTATTCGGTGCCCGTATAAGCCTAACCAAAATTCGTACAGCGAAATACACATTCCCCTCCCAGCTAAGTCGCCGTACGAATAATTTGATGAATTTTCAAAAAATAAAAAAAGTAAACATTTTTTTTACTTTGATCTTAAAGACAATAGCATGATTGACCTCGGTCATGCGATGTATACATTTAGTTGTAGAAAATACAAATGCTTTCAGTTGGAAATCCTTTCGTCAAGTTTGCTTTTTGGCATTTCGGCCATTTCGCTCGGCTTACTTTTATAATACGTGTAGATTTGATCAGGAAGAATCTCGTAGTCTGTCCGTAAACGGATAGAAATGGCAACAAAAGTACGAAGCACTTGCTCATATTTAGAAGATCGTATAAGCACCATATCAGAGTTAGCTCATTTTGAACTTTTATTTTTCGAGGACAAGTTGTTGCGATCACGAATGCACCTTTAAAATGATAGATTATTAACCCTTTCTACCCTGGTCAGTTTTGCATACGTTATAACACATAAGTCAGTGGCTTCAAAGGTGGTCTTCCAAATGTTTGCAGGTGATTTGGGAAGCCATCTCAAAACACCAACAAAGACTAGGCTTGTTTCGACTCATTTAAATGCATCGTTCATGCTGATTTTGAACGTGCCCAGGAAATGAAGATCTTTGACCTTTTTGAAACAGAAATTTACAAATAGTAATTTTTAACGGCGATTAGTGCTCAAAGGATTAAGTCACCCAAAAGTGGTAAACGATACAATTATTCTGGATCAACTTCACTCTTCATCCTCGATCTATCTCATTGTAAAAGAATGAAATAGAGAAACATATGAATTACCAATCCTGTTTTAAATGAAAAGTACACTCGAAAACAGTGTAAATTATAAATATTGGTAAATAAGAGTGGATTTCCATTCTAATAATTTACACTTTTAATTCTAACTCCAGGAAAAACTGCTCATTCATATGGTTCTTTCTTTAGAGAGCTCTTTTCAAAACAGATTTTGAATGTTTATAACATTAGGTGATTGATTAGAACTATTTCAATATTATGACGTGTGTTCGTTTGTTTGATTATTTGTCCCTACAGATGACGAAAACATGACTTGTAATTTCAACAATACTCGACTACCTTGGATGTCTTACATTTGTATTTTAGAAGCAGTATAATTTTCAACTGATACTTGGAAATCTTTCTCCTGGATTTGATGCCGTCACGAGAGTTGAAATGACCTTTAAAATGTTTGATGACGATGTCTGTTGCTACCTGTTGATTATCAGCATGAGAAAATTTGCCCAGGTGCTCCCATTTTGGAAGGAATTGTGATTGATGGGCATTTATTCATTCAGATTACTGCCGGCGGCTCAAAACGCAATCAACTGAATTTCTCTCTCTCAAGACACTTATAATGGATACAATTTAACATTGCTGACGACATCTTAATGAAAACATGGTCACATTACCAGCAACTTCGGTAATGTTTCAGCTGTTCATGCAGAAGGAACTCAGTAGAATATGGATACTGTGAGATTGTCACCGTCATGCAGCGTCCCGGCGGAGCTCACTACAGACCAACGGGACCTGGACCCGGTAGTGGTGGGTGCAAATCAAAGCGAAAGCACACAGGCAGTGGAACTAGAAATATTTTGTATATGTTAGAGTTGTTTTTCATCATCTTGCCAGTGGTGCATGGGGGTAAGTTTTTTTCACATTACTATTTATAAATGTCGGAAGGACTCATTGCATGTAGATGTCAATGAGCCCCCGTTAAAACTAAATTTTACAGGGGACGTTTGAGTGTGCTATTTGATACTGAGCACGCTGTCAGTTTTACTTTCCTATTGAAAAGGAAGAACATAGGGTGTGTACACTGTCCGCAATAGGAAAGAAAATATAATCTTCAAATCGTCCGAAAAAATAGTTCCCGTTTTGGGCAGCAGTCAAAAGATACATTTATAGCAAGACTAGTTGAAATGTGAAACACAAATCGAGGTTACAAATTTAGTTCCACAGACGATTAGATTCAAATGTGTTCGAAAATTTGTGTACCCTACCATAGAAAATCTTTGACCCCTACCCCTCTCCATGTTTGTATACATAAATCTCTGAAATTTCACTGAAAAAGACACAAAGATCGTATACCAAGACACTCTGAACGTTTCTGGTTTATTTTGGGAGTTCATTAGAAACAAAACAGACACAAACGACTACACCTACTTAATCCTGACAAAACTTGCAATTTACAACAATTATACGTATATACAGATCTACATCGACTTTAATTTTCCTGACAAATATTGAAAGGAAACATGTTTTTCAAACTATGGATTCAGTCATACTTTTATCTTATAATAGATAGTGATAATTAAGAAAAAAGATATATAATTAAAAGTGCATTATACTCTGTGTACCCCAATATTGTGCATTTTATAGGCTTTGTAAGGAATGTTTTCAATTTAATCGAAAAAATATAATGTCTTTGCTTAATTCAATGACTATGAATCTTCACAAAACACGGACACACAGGTCCTGTCATCCTTAGAATTTCGGTAGACATTTCATATAGAAGTCCCATTGATGCAAATGAGGTATTGCCATTCATTCCGTCAAGCACTACTGCACAACGTCATACAGCGCATGTCACGGTATCAATTTTAATACCTCATTTGCATCAATGGGACTTCTATATGAAACGTCTACCAGAATTTCTTGGTCGATGCAAAATAAAAAGAAGGGTCGATACGACACATTACCTTTTTTTTCAAGTGTTAATGTTCGGCATAATTATGCATTACCTGTCGCGTTTTCTCATTACTTATTGCAGATACGCGTGTATCGACATCACCAATGATCCAAAATACCACCACACCCGATGCGACGACGACGACACCAACCACAGGAAGCAACAGCGCATCTGCCTTCAACAAAGTTGCCGGTAGTGTTCTAGTGTGCCTTGGGGTACCCCTTGTCAGTTTCGTTGGAATCAAAGTATTATATATCTGTTTCCAAATTGCTGCGAATCTAGTGACTTCAAGCAAATTTGTGCTAATCTAAAGGAAGGAATTATTGAGTGTTGTTGCCCTGCCAAGCGAAAACGGAATGAAGTGGCGCCAATAGATGCAAATGGCAATGACCATTATTTTACAAGAAGAAGATAATTAGAGGTTGGTGACGAAGACGGAGAAGAAGCGGTCCTGAAGGCAAAGATTTCCTAAGAATGTTCCTCACGTTGCAAAAAACAAAAAAATGAGGTTTCGGGGACTTTGGAAAACCCGAAAGAGAAATAAAAGCAACAGCACTCCGTCTTTGGAAACCCTGGACGGGCAGATTATTAATACCACTGCTGATGCTGTAGTAGAAAAGGCGAATACCATGGACATCTTTGATAGATTCAGGAGCGCTAGCAGGTCTCCCACACCTCCTCCAGACGTCATTGTAATTTACCAAGATAATGCATCTCCAAGTCCAAGTCCTAAACCAACAGAGTTAAAACCTACCATAAATATTGACTCTCTTGATGGGCAAGAAACAACTTTGACAGAACCTTTGGATCAAAAGACATCACAACATGATATTACATCTCCAAGTCCCGAACCGACAGAATTACTGACCGTTAGAACTGCAACTGACATAGACGGGTGCGCTATTGTACTTAAATATCCGTTTAGAACATCCAAACAATATACTTGACATGCTGATGTTGTCAGTAAGATCCAAGATCTGAAACTTCTGGTCAAAGTATTGCAAGAAACCATTGCAAGGAGCAATCCCCTGAATAAGTATGTGTTTATTCAAATTGAGCTGTTCCAGAAAATTAACTAACCAGATGGTGAAGAACTCCGATACCGGAGCGTTCCGATGTGGACGACTCAAGTTATCTAACGGCTGCGTATCTGCCCATCTAACAGATGTGAATCGCGGCGGAGAAGATCTGAATGACATCTCAGAAATAGGTTCCTCTTATGTACAACCTTTTTTGCGGCAAAATACAAGTAACTGTGATTCCGAACGGTCTTTACAACCTAAACAAAGCAAGCTCTTTCTGTCCAAGGTGGCCAGCAAGATAGGGTAAGCCTTGGAGTTGTAGGAAGCTATCTTCCAGAAAAAAAACAAAAGTTGAAAATCAAGAAAACGAAGAGCAACGCTACGCTACACCATGCAGCACGTTGTTAAGGTAAGTGCAATCTCCCGATAGTATTGCTGAAGCTGCTTCCAGTGATGATGGCGACGATGAAGCTGGCTCATATTATAGTATCTCCTGTCCAAGTAGTGGTTGTACCCCAAGCCATTGTAGGCCAAATGAACACGCCTCAGCAACTCCTCCTAAAAAGCTTAAAAACGTGCTAAAAACCAAATCGTTCTCCAACAACAGAACAACAATGTCAAAGCGCCTGACATTACAAAGCCGATCTAGGTAATGCCAACCTTCAAAAGCTCGTGAGGTCAGACTCGCTTATGAAAGTAACACCATAAGCAAAGACAATCTTCTCAATGGTACCCCTAAAAAATTAAACCTTTACCGTAAAACAAGCTTTCTTAATGCCTGCAAATCATAAACAACCGATGGAACCCTCAACAAGAATCTGCTGCAAAATCGTCGGTCGCCTTCACACGTAAATAGAAAAACTTCTCTGCATATCATACGGGTGTTCATGGCGTCCTCCAACCGTCGAATCTGTTTGCCCAAATCTCGAACGCTGGATAAATTTACCACCAACTAACTAATCACGAGTCGACTTATCAAGAAGTTCTAAATCGTCAACGCAGTTTCCAAGTATGTCCGCAGATTCACCTTCGCGAAAAACAAGATAGTTCGCTCTGATCATCACTTGGCTGCTTTGAATAACGACCAAATCGTTATCAGGGCACCCAAAAGAAAGGGGTCTCAACCAAAACAAATAGCCTTGTGGCCGGTAAAGTATTCTTGCCGCCGTTTCGACTCCTCATTAAAAAAGTCGAAAGCTTAAAACAATAAGATTTTCTAACTGTAACCTCTATAATTTAAAAAAATAGGTGTCACTTCTTGAACCTCATTTGTTTACTGGTGGGTTACTTTTGTACTCTCCTTATAAATTTCATTTTTAAAGAGGTAACCATTTACTATAAATTAGTAACTCAAAATAAACATATTTTTAGCAAATCTTTGAATTTTGTTTAGAAGCCCCCCCCCCCCCTGATTTCATTGATTTTGGTAGGTATGGGCGTCAACATTTACCAAAAAAGTGGTTATCTTAGAGGGTGGGAAATGGTTTTCGGGAGTCGAAGGTCAATAACAGGGGTCAAATTTTGAATTGATCAATCATGTTGAAAAGTTATACCAAGTTATAGTTTAATCAATAAGATTCCAAAAGGTATAGTTTGTATATGGGCGGCCGAAAGTTTTGGAGTTACGGGTAAAAACAGCAAAATCAATAAAAAGGGTAATTTTCAGTTGTGCATGGGGTCAACTTTTAAATTACCCGATTTGGATAAAAACTGGTTGCAAATTATTGATTGAGCTCCCCAAAAAAAAAAAAAATAGATTAAAAATAAGTATAGTTTTTGAGTGTCTTAATGCTTACTTACCGAAGTAGGTGGAACATGGCCAAGCCCCATTGATGCAATTGATGTTGACCTTTGGTTCCCCTACATGGGGGGGGGGGGGAAACTAGCATTTAATACAGACTGTCCCATAAAACTATACAATCAAACGAAAAATTATAAAAAATATCAAACGTGTCAATTTTGTCAGATATTTTGATTTTAATTTTGTTAGACAATATCCTAAGCTAAATCCTCACTCTTATTCCATCCAATTTGATCGACCCTATGGAGATATTGTCAGTTGAACACAAAGGCTAAAATACCAACTTGGACAGTTTCACCTGAAGGTTCACGAAACTAAAGGTATAAGGCGGTGTAGCATCATTGTGGATTAAACCCTTTTCAACAAAAGAATATTGTCCAGATCCGAGTGAATGTCTTATCATGCATTGAACTAATCAATATATTATTTTCAGTGAAAGTACGCAAACTGTTTATGCTGTGGGTGAAATGAGGGACTCACTCTCAGGGGACAATATCATGAACTGAAATTTGGGGAATTTGACTGCTGACACTAAATGTAACAGCCCTACAAGGCTGTGAAGACAATGTGTGGACAACGCGCTAATGTGGAGGGACACTTTACCCTTCCCTTATTCCCCAATGCCTCCAAGAGGCCAGGGAGAATATGATGAAAAAGCAGTGTTCAACAGAGAGTAATAAAGAACAGGATTTGTTGTGTTCAAGGTCTCAGTTTCCTTTCACAAGGGTGTTTTATGTTCTACCTTTTGCTGAAACCCTGGAGGAAAGCTGAGAGACAACAAGACTGTTGGAATTGAAATTTTCCAATGCCTCCATGTTTTATTAGCAATTGCGACCCTATACGTTTATAAATACTGTTAATATCCACAAAGAGCTGCACTTAACCTTTTTTATGTTTAATTTAAATGTTTAAAAAAAAAAAAATGTCTTGAATGTGATTTTCAATGGCGAACTTTTGTTGATATCAGATAGCCAATGGCCCAACAGGTTTTTCAAACTGTCTCAGATATTAGCCATAACTCCTGAACCAACCCCCAAATTACACCAACTAAAAATTCTCATGAAAGCTGGAACACTCCTAAAACGAATCAGTAAAAACTCCAGTTGATATGACCTTAAATTTGGGCCAAAAAAAATTATTCTTGATTGATAGTTTTTTTTTTGGGACGTCTGTACAGTCAAAACTTACCTTATTTTAATCCTATGAGCTCCATCATAATTTGCCCATTTTTTTTTAATCCAATCGAGTAATTTTAAAATTTGAGACCCCCTGCACAACTGAAATTACCCTTTTTGTTGTTTTTGCTGTTTATTAAAAGAAAAGCCTATAACTCCAAAACTTTCGGCCGCCGATGATTAAACTATTAACTTGGTCTACTTTTCAACAGATTGATCAATTTCAAAATTGACCCTTTATCGACCTTTTTAACTCCCGAAAAACCAATTTCCCACCCCCTAAGATAACTCCCTTTTTTTTGTAATGTTGACACCCAAAATCAGTTTGAATCAGCTTCTTGTAAAAAAAAAATTCACGATAAACTTACTTTAGAGATACAAACCTAAACATATGCCAAAAGGATCACATTTCAGTTTAGTTGTTAATGTTCTTGTATCCAAATTGAAAAATTTGGCTTGATAAAGATTCTGATGCCAGGATCAAAAAGCCTTGTTGTAGGCCGCATGAAATCGAGTCTGATTTTTGTAACCCGCGCGCGTCGCCTTTTTGGAGACTAGAATACCCGCGTAAAAAATGTCAAGATTGCCAAAATAATTCCTTTCAGAACATCGCCGTTTTCACTAGGTTTACAAATTGTTGTAAACATATTTTTATAACTTTGAAGCCAACCGTTTTTTTTTTTTCTGCGGAGCATTTATTTCCACTTTTGAACACCAAGCACTATGAAATCTGGTGATTAGGTGACAGCAATACTGAAAATGGAAAAAGTCACCTCATCCACAGGAAAAAATTAACGATATTAAACTCGGAATTGACTTTCATGGCCTAAAGCCTATTTATTCTGAATTGTTGGTATTCTGTAACCGTAATCTATACCGATTCAATGTCTACAAGACATGTTTATTGGAATTCTTTTCGTTGGACCTTTTTGGAAAATATCTATTGAAGCTATAGACGAAAATTAAAAAGATGTTAATCGCAAAATGGCTTTTTCGCTACATTTTTATTAAACTACCTGTTACTTCACTACAAATACGTATCAATTTGTCGTAGCACTACTCTCTCGGTAATGATATGTATGCACTTCACATCAATAAAGGACATCTCCGTATAGGCTAGAAGGAGCCCTCTATAATCATAATAGTTATATTTCACACCATCAATTTTTGGAGTTGGTGTTTGACAATACTTTGTCATGTCGCAAGGTATTTTTATCCCCAAAATACAACTTGTATCAAGAAAAATGAGAAAAGTCTGAGAAACTTCAGGGGCTATGCTCCGGAAACAAAGCATAGAGCATGCATCCATTTCAATGGCCATTTGTTACTTATATGAAGAAACCGTAAGATGTTTGCATACTGCCCTTTGTCGTGGAGCTTGTAAGTGACTCTATAGACTTTTGTCCTTCATACGCTACAAAGAGGCTACCTGAGCCAGCCCTTTATAACATACCCAATACCTTATCTTTGCTGCTAAGATTTGGATTATAAAATCGTCTCACACGCAAGCAGACTCTGGAATACAAACACATGGCATGACGCACGCTAGTTATCTCATGATCAAGTTAACTACACTATGATCTAATATATTACAATTCCCAGACCAGTCATAGCTTTTCATTACCATTGTATTTATCAATGCATCCCTGTATTTTAGTATGATTTTATGATACCCAGGCCGTGCATGGTCAGCTGTTGTTAACCATGTCCTCATCCCAAGGCCACTGACAGACCCTGGTAGATTACATGCTTTACCATATGCGATAGGTATGGTTTGTATGTAAAAGTTCGTTGTTTGTTTTTGCAATACCATTTAGTGTTCCGGCCCCCAGAAAACAAAAATTGCAAAAATGAGGCCTTTCCACCCCAAGAACCACTAACGCCACTCACATATATGTTGCTAAATAAATAGCGGACATCCTTGCAACGCGGCATTGTGGTTCTTGGGGTGGAAGGCTTCAAATATGTAATTGTCAACAAATTACTTTAAAAAATTATTATAATTTTACTAAAACCGACTTTTGGGGAATTTGAGTAAAGTCGATTTTTTGAAAAATCATCAAAAGGTAAACTTTGAGCATGTCGCTTTATTAGCAAAACGTTTCAAGTTCATCCGTTCTCATGAAAACTATAGAGGGCGTCATTCATTCTTTCCCGGCGATGTCCTTTGCTCTTTCTCGCCTTCCGCGTTACTTTTCCTTTATAGACATTGTCCTTTACGTTTTAATGTTTATTTTTATTATAGTAATAATGCCATCTCCTATGAATAATGTATTTCCTACATGTACCAGTAAAATAGCATCGGCGGTTTGCTCTTTCTCTCGCCTTCCGGCGATGGCTTCCGCGTTACTTTTCTTTTATAGAAAGTCGTGATTTTAAATGCATTTCATTCTCCGTATAAGTGCAATAATGTCGAGCCTTTTGTTCTTAAAATGTTTAAAAAATATTTAAATTTTGTATGTTTAAGTGCGCTCGCTATTTTAAGATTATAGCTTTCATTTTCTATGTAAAATATTTGATGTCAACATATTACATTTTTTATGAACAAAAGTACAAGATTAGGGTAGATTTATTCATTTTAAATTCTTTATGAAAGCCCTACAGTGGATCATTAAAAAACCCTACCTCAGGAAAAATTTTTTCTTCACAGGTTGTTAAACGTATTTTTGCTTCAATGTTTGTTTGGTTGTTTACAAAGATAAACAGGCTATCAGAAGAAGATTTTTATTTGGTTGTCTTTCGGACTTGGTTTCAGAAGTTATGACAATTTTGCGGAGAGACTAAAAATTCAGTGTGGCCGATTTTAGCCATACCATAATGGGAGAGACTGACACTGGCGTATACCATAAAGACATTATAGCAAAGGCAATTCCCACATGCAATTTCAGATGGTATCGATTTCTTCTCGACAAAAACAAACAATTGAATAAAATGGTCTACTGTAAAAGTGATAATATTCGCGCGTGTAATTTTCCGCCGTGTTGCAGCAATTTTAACATTTTGCCTGTTTTTAAATTTGCTCTTTTCAGCATCCTACATAGAAATACACACAAAATAATAAACATTTTCGCGGGTTTTAATTTCGCCAAGCCCAGAAGTGCGCGAAAAGCGCGGAAAATTATGTTGTGTAGCGCGAATAATTTCCACTTTACAGTATTGTGTAAAAATAATTTATAAGTAAATGGGATCTTCAAAAAAGTAAATACTATTATTCAATCATAAAGAGGCAGTTATTGAATACACCCCATATCAAGTCTCAGTTAATGAACATAATGAACTGATAAGAGATTTGGTTTGACATCCCTAAGTAATTATTTTGCAAAATACCAGTCTACTCAGCGTTTCCATAAAATTGCAAGAAGAACTAAAGCTGAAGTTTTGAGATAAATCGATTCAAACTTAAAATTAATATCACACGCTGTGTTTCAAGCGGAATACGAAACTTTCTATGGTTTCACTTTGCTCCCAAGTTTGTTGGTGTAGTTTTGTATGTCCATCAATCTTGCTTGAACCAATTAAACTGTGTTCTTACACCAGCTATCTTGAAATTTCGATTTGGGAAATTGAACATTTTTACTTAGCATTTTCTTTTCTAATCTCTGGGAATTAATTTATAATCCGTCATTACTCTCCCACCTTCTTGTTTAACAATTAATTTGGTGGTGTAATCAAAATCACTTACTGAAGACCATGTACTCTATGTGAGCGATGTAATCTTTGTTTGGCTCAAAATCGGCCAACTGCAGGATTTTTAAGTCGCTCAGTAAAATAGGCGTAACTTCTTCAAAGTCCAAATGACACCAAATAAACGTTTCTGAAAGACTGTTATCCTTCTTTATAAAAACATATTAGCAAACATTTGAGCAAAAACAATTCGTAACTATTTTTATTATTTTTATTCTGAATGTCTAGGGATTTTTTTTGACTCACACTGTAAGTTCTTTTGTTTTTATTACAATCTCGAATGACATATTAATGTCTGGTATTTCTTCTATCGTCGAACTCGGGTACATATACGGTGCATAATGGCTTTAACGCATGAACAGCACCGACGATTGCACAAAAGCTGTTGATACGTGATTCCCATGGAGTTATTTTATACCCTCCATTGGTTGTATACCACCCACAATCTCGTTAAAGTGCATTTCGTAGGTTTCCGAACAAAAAAAAAATCCAAAAGGACGCATATTGACCGCGTTATGGCCCCCCCGATTGAAATTTGCACCAATTTTTTCATTTATCCACGGATGTTACTGTGTTTAGCTGTCTGTAGGCAATACAATTTAGTCAGTCGTGAGAGCGATGGAAGGATCAGCTGGAATTAATTCCTCGGTCGACAATTTTGGTATTGTCGGATGCAGCTTTTAATTATCTATCACATATCCAAAAATCGGCCCCCAAAATCGACTTTGGGGAAAACATACAGGGCATTTGAAATTTGCCCTTTTCCACACAAAAAAGTAAATAAATTTCCGAAATCTATTGAATGATTAGCTCCCTGTACGCCGCATAGCAATACTGCGCGCGAGCGTGTGCGTGGTGTAGCCGCAGCACTTATAGCAAGCGTCTGGGTGGTGATGCGTATTTGCGGGAATTCGGTTAGTTAAACCTTAGCGGCACGTACCACTCAAAGAAATTGTTTTACTGAGGCTATTGGATTGACAGCTCAGCTTTGACAGCGAACCGCCCCCTTCGAGTTTAAAACCAAAAAAGCTTCTAAAAGGTAATTGATATATTATATGTTTGGAGATCTGGGTGTTAGGAAATTACGTGAAAAAAGACGTTGTTTATTTGCGTCTAAACTGCCTCAACAGCCCATTTAGACAAGTATAGGAGTATAGAAAGGTTAGAAGGTATAGTCGGAAAATACACGTAAAAATAGTTCTGTAATACTATACACGTATGCTTATTCTGTTTAAATTAAAACATAAAAACGGTTATTGATGCCATAACAGCGGCAATATAGTCATTTCACCTTAGGGCACCCGGGACTTAAAGAGACACAGGGACAATTCCAAGAAAGGTGCGCTCCATTTTTCCCGAAACTTTTAATATTTAGGAAAAATGCTTCCCAATTATATAAGCCCCAACGCCTATTTATGTATAAAAAAGACGATTATTATTTCGTGCATGACAGCAGAAAATTAAAGCGTGCTTCTATGGGGCTGATTGAGTATACAGCAAACCAAGTTAAACGCTTGTTTTTGTTTTTTTCTTGTTTTGTGTCCAATTCAAACCACGTTCTCGGGAGGTGTTCTAAAAAACAACCAAGTGCAGATATGAGAACCTTGTATCCTACCAAAAAATATCGTGCATCTTTAACGGTGCAACAAGACCTGATTTCAAATATCAGGTGTCCCTTAAAAAAATCGAAAGTAACTAATTTTTGCTTGAGTAGCTTTCCATAAAAAAATATTCCCCATGTCTGGAAAGGATTAAGCGATTATGTTTCCTCGTCAAAAATGTGTGAAATGAAATTTCAAAGTTCGTATAGGAGCAAATACGAAATTCAGCCAATGATTTTAATTGAATATAAACAAAATCAAACTCAACTTTTTTCTCTCTTTAAAAAGTTCTGTAACCAAATACAAGTCTCAATTTGCGTGTCTAATCAATATGAGATGCTTTATGACACAATATTTGGCGTCCTCAAACTAAATCTCTCGTTGCACCTTTCAGTAGCAATCTACTTATTTAATATGGCCATTTGAAAATCCAAAAACAGTCAAAATGTCCAAAAAAAGGGGGGGGGGGCAATGATAGGCCCGCGAATGTATTTTAGCTAGGGCCGATAGGGCCTATGTATGGAATTGCAAAACTAAAAGGAAAAGGTTGGTCTATTCTCCGGACTGGGGGAGTGGGTTTTTAAATGCCCCTCCTCACATTATGTGATGAAGCAGTAAAAGCTTTAATACTGAATGGCAAAGTCCAGTATTTTTAATGCCAGTTATTACTATTAGAATACATTTGCTGTAATTTTTCCAGTATTGATGCACACTTTATGTGGTTGTCAGTCCAGATATGATGATAAACAAAGACAGCATACCTGAATATAATGCACTGCCTTAAGAGGAATCGGATCAGGCCTAATTGTGATTTCACTTAAAATCTTATTTCCTTTTTATCAACGTTTTGAATTTGAAAACACAGCAGATAGTTTTAATTTCACACCCCAAATCATTAATCATTAATTCTGCAAAGGAGGGATGTAACCAACATGTTTGTGTGCTGTGGTACGGCGGGGGCTGGGGGGGGGGCTCAAAACAAAATTACTGACCATTATTTTTAAATATGGGGCCGGCCCTAACAGTCGGTTCATTGTCTTAATAACGCATTTTTTATGCCAATTTTGGTATTAAGCAATGGGTCGTTTCAGATTACGAGTATATCAGATCAAACATTATATCTCTCTCCTCCCCACTCGATCTCCCTCTCCTCCCCTCTATCTCTCTATATCTCTCTCTCTCCTCTTCCTCTCTAACGTTTTTTCTTTTTTTCAATGTTTAGGTAGCCACGGGACTATTGGCCAGTTGAAGGTTAGAACAGCATGGTTAAAAAGTATACCGACATGGTAAGGACACATACACTTCCCTATAGTGGTGTTGAATTATTTAAAATTATTAGTGACAAAGAAGGTTCTTCACAATACACTCACACTTTTTAGTAAGTCTTACTGCGCATTTTTTCCTAAGATTTATTTTTTTTTGTTTTTTAGCCGGCCGTTATGATTGTGACAATTTTTCTGATGGCAAGCGTAATATAATTAGGCAACAGCGCTGTGATCTTGATGAAATGGCCCTTTATAAAAAGACCTGTTGTGTAGTAAGTGTAGTAGTAGTAGTAATGAATTATTATCATTATTATATTATTATTATAATATTATTATTATTATTTTGGGGGGGGGGTTGCGCGACTTCGAGAAGAAAAAATTGATTTTCCATAACCTGACACATCTCACACACTTTTTTTTATATACATTTCGAACACCTCATTACCAATACCAAAAAAAAACAGACCTGACTTGACGCCTGCGTTCTTCAACTTGTTTTATCAAAAGAAATCGACAAAAATATTCTTTTTTTGTGGCGAGGGGTGTTTGCCCGACCCCACACACCCCTTGCGCTGGGCGGCCTCTTTTTTGTTTGTTTGTTTGTGCTGAGACTCAGGTTTTGTTTTTACTGTTTTTATATTGTAATGTGTTTTTGATTGTCGATTTTTACTTTGAATTTTCTTTTTTCGTTCTTCTTTAAAAACTTTAAAATCCATTACGAATTAAAATGAAAAAGATAGTATAGGGTTACATATTATTATGTATTATGGATATTACTTTCATCTATAGAATGGGTTTTTGTTACAGGGATGTTTCAAGCGGCTCTTTTACAGTTGTAGATGCTGACCCCAGGACTTCAGAGCAGAACGTTAGCAAGTCCATACAACAAGATATTCAAGTAAGTCTCCATTTCTCAGAACCGCGGATGCCCTCGTTGATTCGTTAACATTTTTCAACTAGCCATAACTTTTTTTCAGAAAACTATGATTATCGATACAACTAATTTATATTGTTTTTTTCAACTATATCGTGACAATATTGAAATCTGAATCAGACTAACCGGTAATCTATCCTTTTGGTTGAAAGATCACCGAGGACAATCACACCAGAACCCTAAAGCATTGGGTGTGTTTTTTCAGTATTACCATTGTTAGCGCATTGTCGCGCTTCCACGTGATGGTAATGACGACGCAGAAAGTTACTTGCGTGCATGGATAACGCGTCATAACTTTTATACGCTTAAATGTAAGAATCGGATCTGGCTCGACAAATTGCCGATTCAGTTATTTTCATGGGCATGTATTTAACTTTTACCTAAGTTTAATAAATGTTTTGTGTTTTTCTTTCTTTCACTCTTTTCAGTTCGTGATGGAAAACGAAATCAGCGAAGATACGGCCTGTACAGAGGAAGTTCCCAAGTGGTATACTTTGTTCAGAAAGGTTGTTATATCAAATAAAGTAAATCTAGGAACTTAAGGGGTTGGATACCTTTGATAAAGTTTTCATGTCAATAAAAAGACAGAGTACGATTTCATGATGTTGGTTAACAAGTGTAAGACTTCAGCTGTACAACATTATGTTGTTCATGAAAGTTGTAGAAAGGAATATACAATAGGAAAACGCAATGCATATTTTGTTTAGGTCTGTAAGCGAAGACAAGAAATGACATCACACGTCATTCGAAGGCAAGAAACCACGCCGAACTTGATTGTCGATCCCATAAACCAGCCCCTTCAGATGGAAGAAAGACTTTTTCCTTTGGGAGAAAAGATTCATGTTTGATCCTAAACACCCTGAAGAGAACAATCTTCTCAACCTGTTCCAAGGTCACGTTTAGAGACACGATTCTCGAAGTAATGTATCAAGAACCGATGCATGGAGTCCTTATGTTTGTGCAGAATTGCAAACATGCGATGATATAGTTGCTGCAGGAGCGGTTTACCATACATCATGCTACGATGCATTTAGACTAGGAGACCAAAGGTTCGAAAAAGCAAAGACAATCACCCGGCAGACCAGAAAAAATACCCAAATGTGAAGCGTTTGCCCTTCTATGCACTGGCTTGAAGACAACACAGAAGACAATATGTTCACAATCTCTGAGCTTCAGCGCAAATGAGGAATTTTATCCACTTCTTCAATTGACAGCGATCCAAACAGTGTTTATATGGCTAACTTCAAAACTGATCAGCCACTTCGGTGATCATGTCTTTTTTGGCTAAGAAAATGGCAAGTAAACAATTGGTGTGCCTACGTGACATGGCCGGGTTCTTATCCGCAAGCTGTACAGAGCTAGACTCAAGGAATCGGATATAAACGGATCCAACTGGTAAAGCTGCATAGCCAAAAAAAATCATTAAAAGGGATATCACGAATGGCTTAATAGTACCGCTAGCTTCCTTCTTTCACAGGAAAATCATCGACCTAACAAATGGAAAGAGATTCCTCCCACAGAGTCAGCAAGTATTTGTGGAATATATGATGAATTCTGAGTTGAAGGGTTTCCTCCATAGGTCAATTGTCCTGGTTTGGCACTGTTAGCCTTCTGTTATACTGCCGATACCTTTTGGTTTAGGAGTTAGACGCTATCCTTTTATTGGTTCAGAATGGCTAGTCCAGTGAAACTTCATGGCTGGCGCTTTTTCCATCTCATATGATGTGAAGTTGGACGCATAAGCAATCAGTCTTCAAACAGAAGATGTCGAGAATACCGTTGGACAAAAATTTTCCAGGAGCTTTACACAATGGGGCGGTAACGGTTGATCCAAAATCGCCACCTTAAATGGGCAGGCACGTTCCATGGTATGGAGGATAAATCTGCCAACACGACCTCGGAACAACTGGAATTATCCAACTACAAGAACATCCAAAATGTTCCTAGAATGACAGCGCATGGACGGCAAGGCAAAGGATCTGGTAAAGGACAAAGGGGATACCCGATAGTGCCATACGAATCCTGCAGTTCACCATCTGTAATTGTTTGAAGCCTCTTATCCAATTTACAGTCACAGATATTTTGCCCATATCCTCCCGCGACGGATTGATATGGCAAATGGGGGGTGGTTCTTAAACGAAGAAAAAGACGAGTGGTCAGGTTTCATTGCAAGACGTGACTGCAATCTCAAGATCATTCCACCTAAGGCAGAATCCATTTCCTTCCAGAATCGATCTAGAGTCGAACAAATATGCAACGTGCACATTCCACGTTGGCTTTTCATCTCCAAATCGTCAGTGGAAAACCCTGATGTCATCGAAATAGAACATACAGAATGGGATGAAATTGGATGTAATTAATTAGTTAAAAGTTGCAGATGACCTGCAAGCAAGTCAGACGAAGATTCTGAGCGTGATACGACTGCAGTGAAAATATCAACAGAAAACCCAGTGTGGAAGCACCGCTGTTCGTGTAGGAAAACACGGTTTAAACTGTGGTTGTGTCAGCTTGCGGTGTGAATTGACCCATGGTATCGACTGCAGCAATAGGCTAAAGGCAACATGTTAAGATGATAAGACGTTTGATGTGATGAGTGGGAACTTGACAGGAATACAATTGATGTACAGAAGGAGCCGAGTGAGAAGATGGACTTATAGAGTAGTAGGCCCTAAACTAGCCTATTCAGATTCCTGATCTTGTATTATGGTTACACCTTGATTTTTTGGTGTTATATAGTTCAACAGGTGGTCAGAGACAGAGCTGAAATATGATATGTTTTGTTTTAAAATCAATATACGCAGAACTTTTTTATGTTTTATATTAGAATTTATATGAAGTGGTTAAAATTTTGGTTGCTTCTTTAAAGAAGCTGTAAAATCGCAGGGTTTTAACAGTGTATTATTTGGATGTTATGAGCTACATCGTGTTAAACTTTGTTAGACCGATGACTCATTTTATAGACGTATTTATGAGCTTACAAAATCACGTTTTCATCTATATAATCTCTTACAAAGAAAAAACGTATTGAAGTATCAGCGCAAAACTCTACCGATGGGGTATTAATTACTAATTAAGGTGCGTGTTCGATTCGTCTTTGGGACACCCCCCTCCCATTTAACCGGAAGTAGTACCGAGTTTGATGTCAGATGAAAGGGCCATTTCTCATGTTTATCCTGAATTTGCGCCCTCAAATCCACTTCATTTCCAAGTTCTAAACAAGGTATTGAATATATTTTTTTGAGGGCGCGCTATTTTATGGTTTTATAAAGTAGACCTACAATTCATTCATTGTTAACTTTTGTTTTCTTAAATGTGCACTCTAGAAAAAAGTGCAAACTTAGAACCTTTTTGTTCCTTGGTGTGCTCGATAAAAAAGGGTGTTTAAACGGTTTTGGGGTCGACCTTAATTAAGAATCCTTTTGTTACGACAAAAAAAGTATATATTAGGGATTATTAAAGTGTAGGTTCTGCAATGAATCTATTTTTGACTACAGAACCTTTTCTTGGTTCTACCAAAGAATTCATGAAGATCAAGTCTTTACACAAGAAAATAGTTTATGCCCCCGTATGATTTTTTATGCGTTAAGTCGAAGGATATTGCTCATACCGTATATGAGTGCATTAATTTGGGGAGATAAACTATTTATGATATTACACTGTAAATGGGTTTTGGCGTCATATGTAAGACATGTATTGGCAATTGTCATCTTCAACAATTAGAAATAAAAAAAAAAACAATTGAAAACATAATCTAAGAGACATAGACCACATCTTCCAAGCCAGACATTTCAAAAATGGCTTACGAGACGCGTCCTACAAAACCAAAGTGTCTTTGAATAAAAACATAATTGTGCACGTGTCTTGTGTATTGCAAAGAGATGTGGCATTTGAACACGTGATGCTTATGGACATGATTTGTGTCTAAATGGACACATGTGTCAAAACTGGCTTCACATGAAGTGTCTTTCATGAGACACTATTTACAGTTGTAGGACACTTACAAAGAACACAAATGAACACGATTAAGATCGTTGTTTTTGCAACGGGTTTACAACCAAGAGAAACCTTAACTTACACAGTATAGTCTTTATAACTTGTTTTTTCAAACGTTTAATAACCATGATGACAACTTCGGTATATCAGTCCTTCTTATCATATGAAGTCATTTTTGTTAGGCTGATGAAAAGGTTATTTTTCTGTATAAGCAAAGTGTGGGTGTGATGTTTTGATGAGTTGCCAGAATATGTTAGGAAAATTAATGTTGGAAAAAGCTTTATTTTACTCTACAAATTGGTTTTCCATATTAAAGGCTGGAACCTCATGCGAAAATTTCAAATATATTTTGGTGTAGTACAATAGTCTAACTACAAGAAAAGATAGTCGCCTAAAATGCTTCAATTCCAAAGTAGAGGTGAATCGGATTCTTTATTTTGAGGCAGTAGCATTTATTTTTTGTGTTATACTAGTGTATAACCGTAAAACATAGGATACTGTATAATTCCGGTTTCGGAATTTTACGCTTGCAGAGTGTGATTTTTAAATAAGGACGTCGATTTGAGTTGCATGTTATATATGTGGAAAGCATTATGTATGCAAAAAAACCGATTTGTTGAAAAAATTGAGGACGCATCATGGGAAATCATCTGAGCCAGCCTTTAAATTTAACGATTTTATATAGCTTGTGAACAAGATCGAAGAGAAAATGGGTTTCACATGTTCACACTTTTTGGCATGATCATATTTTTAAAGTTTCCTATAAAAAAATGGAATGGGGCAAACTTACTCATAAGTGCCATACCAAAGGAAATACATGCGGAATATAATAAGAAGAAACAAACATTTTTCTATCTTAAAATGTTATGGGGGTTCTGAAATTACGCACCATATCGATGATGTGACCTGACGATTTATGAATTACATGCAGCTGAAGCTATAGTTTGAGACGATTGAAGGTCAACTAAAACATTAAGGGAAAGCGGAAAAAATAAAAAATTCATGTGCACCAAGCGTCTTATTCAATTTTGTGGTCTCTTTCAAAGACTTCTTTTCAAGTGATTCAGATACAGCTTTATATTAAATGCGTACCCATCATGCCATCAGTTAAATATTAATATGATATCCTATTGTTTGGAGATATTTTAAGACGCATGAACCCCTTACATCCGATTCATAGAACCTATAGGCTTCCTTAACGATTCTTTCATTAAATGGTATCGATGCAAGGTTAAAATTCCACCTAGATCGTCTGTTATTAGCGATTTATCGAAATTTCCGCTACAAAAACATGACCGGCAAAGTTATAATTCATGCGAATAATTAATTTCATATTCACACAAAAGAAAAACAACACATAACAAACAGATGGTCAGTCTTTGTTATAAAAGGTTTAAAATTTTTCCCAACCCTTCGTTAAATTCGGGCCAAGTAAAATTCAAACATTAGGATATCCCTCGTATCAGCACATAAAACCACACCAATTAGCCCACACGCCCACCCCCCATATACCGACACAAATTCGCCCCTTGGGCCTTCAATTTTGACTCAAATGCTGATGTTGGCAATCTTCACTACGAAAGCCAAAAAACCGCAGTGTATGAATATCAGTCAGAAGAAATTAACCTGCGCCAATGCAAGAAAACGCAGCAAATGCGGCACATTTGAAGCCCGAGTATCAGGTTTAAAGCTTTCCGCCACTCTTATCGTTGCGCTATACGCGGTCACCGTTTAACCCAACTTGTTTTTAGACTTCTATTTCCGTGATTTTCAAAAAGTACATCTTTAGTTGCCTCGTAAAATTTTCCCCAAAACCGATTTTGGCCGATTTGGATATATGATGGATTAATTAAAAAAGTTCTATCCAAACAGTACCAAAATTGTCGACCGAGGAATTATTTCGAGCTGAACTTCCCTCACGACTGAACTAATTTCCACACACCATTTTGTTTTGGTTTCCTTTTGTTCTTCGGAAAAGGTCAGTTTCTGATCTTAAAAAGTTTAGTTTAATTATTAGAAATGCAAAGATCTTGCTTCATCTCTTTACTGCGCTGCTTTGCACTCCATTTGGCTGCCTCTACAATGGCCGATCCGGATTGAAAAATGTCAACATTACCGGGGGGCTGAAAGGCTGTAACTGGTTCAAAATAGTCAAAAAAGGGCTGATTTGGCCAGGAATTGCAGAATTATCCGGGAGGCGCGCGCCCCTCCGACCCTCCTGGATCCGCGCCTGCTCTAAAAGACATGTGAAGAAGGATGCGGCTTGCACTCTTTTCCATTTCAATGCTCGACCTGCGAATCATTCGTATCCGTCGGA
The DNA here is from genome assembly GCA_023653785.1 of Ophioderma brevispina. Lineage (NCBI taxonomy): Eukaryota > Metazoa > Echinodermata > Ophiuroidea > Amphilepidida > Ophiodermatidae > Ophioderma > Ophioderma brevispina. The sequence continues at coordinate 59,509 of JAMKCH010004178.1, forward strand.
TGCTTGCAACAGCAGCGGGGAAATTCTTTTTGCGAAATTCTGGCAAGTTTGGCTGGTGGTTCCTGTGAGACCCTTCACTCTTTAATGTTCCATAGGGCGAGTCGGCGGATGAGTCAAATCTGGGGATCTTCGCATCAGAATTACCGTTGCCTTTGCAAGCATCCGGAAGACTAAGACAAGAATGGTTCGCAGTTAGATTATTGAAACGGAAAAGAGAACGCAAAGCCTGCATCCGTTAAGAGGCAGAAAGTGGAGGGACAGAGCAGCGCAGTCGGAATATAGCATTTCGCGGTTTCGGCTTTCGCGCTCGCTATATTCAAGCTGTGGGCACTGGGCCGCCTGCCCTGCAACTTGGCCTCCCTGTCCCTGGGCCACTGTGGGCCTGTCTCATGGCCCCCCTGGGCCCTTTCACCTCCCTCTTCCCTGCCCCTCCCTTCCCCTGCCCCGTATTCAGTTCTTATTTATTCATAATAATCAAAGGGAATGGGATTTATTTGGGAATTCTTTCTTTCGTTCATGCATTCAGTTATTTATATATTTAACCAAATACGCAGTTATCTTATGTTAAACATGCTCTGCTAAGTATTTTTCTGCATTTATTTATTATTTCAATTCTCCGTGTATTTTTTTCCGAAATTTTCCTATTTGTGTCATTAATGATCTGTTTTTGAATAAACCAAAATTACTTTTTGTGAAAAAACCTCTTCTTTTCTTATTTAGTAAATTTAAAATTTAACCTACAAGCAAATGCAGTGACGCGCTTTTGACCTTACTATGCCTGAAAAAGTTTCCATAGCCATCGCGATCCCACGTATAGAGGGTCAGTGGCTGTGCGATCGCTCCATGACCTTGGTACAGACTTTGGACCTTGGTACATGACCTTTGACCTCATCAAATATGCGGGATTCCAGGGGTGACACCGATGACACAAGTTGGTTCCGATGAACTTCAATTTTCAATTGAGGTGAATTGAAAAAATAAACAATTTAATGGAGTGACACACACCTCACACAGTGGTTCCTTGGCAGCTAATAAGCGTTATATTGAAAATAACTTTTTCAATAATAATCATAATTGACCTTTGTCGCAAAAAACAAAGAAACCATAAACAAAGAATGAGTTTGGCTGTGTATTGTCGACAGGCAGCTAAAACAGTAACAATCCGTGGATAATATGAAAAAGTGGTACAAATTTTCAATCGACCATAATTCGGTGAATATATGTGTCCTTTTGGAAAAAAAAATCGGTGTCGGAAACCTAACGAAATGCACTTTGGTGTATTGATTTGTATGGTTTACTTTTTCTCTTCGTGAAATAGAGGGCGCTTTGAGGGTTTCCTTTTTTGAGACACCCGGTATACACTAGTTTTGAATGGGATGAACATTTTTTAAGTGGATAAGGTCTTCCTACTTCCGTTGGTGAACCAGACCTGTGACAGGGGTTTTGAAAAAAGAGCTGAAAAAAAATGAAACACCGTAAAACTAGGTAAAAACAGGCTGAAAAGGCTAAAATTTTGTCTCTTTGGAAGCATGAAAAAGAGCTGAAATCAGCTAAAAAGCTGAACTCTCACAGGCCTGTGAACAAGGGAATCTTTGGACCTCCCTACGGAAACCACTTTCACAACAGAATATTTGCACCAAATTTATACTGTGGGATTCATTTCCTAATAATTAAAATGCTTTGCAAACAAATGTTGGAACTACGGGCAATTCCTGTTTAGTTGGACGAAGGGACAAAATTGTTTTAGCGCGATCTAAAATTGGCCATACTTACATGACCCATAGTTATTTGCTTAGAGGTGAGGCATTCACTCAGGGTATTCCTTGTGATTGTGCTCTTTCTGGGAAAAACATACTCCTTGGATGTGTTGATTATGCGCTTATACGTAAAAAATATTATAACGTCCCTGATTTGAAAACATTTCAAGATATAAGACCTCTTCAGGTGATAACTTTTCTGGAGGCGGCTGATTTGTTTAAGAATTTTTAATGGTTATTTTATAAATGTTGCAATTTGAATTTACTGAAGTAAAGTTTTTATATTGCATGGTATAATGGTCTGAAATGTTTTTGTTACCTTAAGGACAATGTAAGTGAACCAATGTGTTTAGATTTGTTAAAAATTTTAATACTCCCTCCTAATAGGACCGAGGACCACCCATTTTTGTAATCCACCCCACATAATTTTTCTTACTTAATCCATTTATTTAGCTCTATGGCTAAACCTTTCAGGTGGGGATATGTTAGATGGAAAGCTTTACCTCGGTGCAGAAATTTGGGGGGCTTTTTTCATTTTTTAGGGTCAACTGTATATGTGAAATTGCTTAGTATACCTTTAAGAATAGTCCTCAAACAACTTTAAAAAAAAATGATCTGGTGATGTCAACTGCCAAACAAACGATAAAGGTTGTATGGGAGAGTTTGATGACCTAATAAAAAGTGATTTAAAAAGCTGAGAGGGACAGACCAGTTCTAGCCCCTATCTGAGTTGTCACAGCTAGTAACATGGTATCAAACTGCGCGCAGTTTACTTTTTGTATTATATTGCGTAACGCTTATTATGTTGACAAAAAGAAACTTAAAAATCTTTTGACAATGTATTGGTATTCTCATTATCATTCTATCACTTATGAAATAAATGATGCTTTGTAAATAATCACTCATCAAGTAAAAAGAATCATAAATACTTCTTTTGTATGGATAATAAAGGACAATATGAACCAATAACACTATTTGCACGCTCCTCATATTTGTATTTTTATGTTGTCTGCTCTCAGATCGAAACAGGGATTACATGGGTAGCAGGTGTGTGTCTGTGAAAATGTTAACATGTACTCTTGCATGCATCGACTGATTAACTTCAAACTTGGTACGTTGAGAGAACAAGTTGAATTCTACCATTTGACCGTGTATACATATTCATTATGAGCTCATTTGCATACCTTTTCACATTTGATTCGGTTGCAACTTGGCAGATCAGGCAAACATAAAAATAAATACAGCATTCCTTGAAAACATGTCGCCTGCCATCACGGTTTGGGGTCATCAGAGGTCAAAATGTGTACATCACATATGAAGTTAATTGATGTGTAAATGCAGGTGCAGGATAAACATTTTTACCACAGACACACTCTACCAAAGTAATCCCCATGTGCCGCTCTGCTTGCAGCAGGCGACATACAAATTAAATGGAAGTGTCATCTGGGGTCAAATCATCCAGAAGTCAAATATTTTAGGGGCGAATTCAGTATTCTGCCACCACATTCAATAGCATGCAGTTTTTTCTGTTGAGCAGCCGAATTCATAGGATGGTGGCACAATACAAACATTTTTCCATACTTTATGTTAATAATGTCCCATTCATAAACCATGGTGGCTGAAGACACGATTCCAGGTTGTTATTTTACATAACCACTAACGCAAGAATGCAATTAAAAATACAGCGTTCACTGAACTTGTGTCTGCCATTGTGGTTTGTGAATGGGGCCAAAGGTCACAACTTTGGCCCCACTTTTGAGGGGGTAAATTTGTAGGTCCACCCAAGCACTTCATCATTGGCATTGACATGAAATGTGCACGTATGTAAAAACAAGCAAGCAATTTTTGTTTAGAGTAAATTGGGTCAACAACATTTTTAGCACAGACAGATACACAGATTCATCACCCTACAAACAATCCCTATCGTGGCGTACCGGCGGAGGGTGTCAGTTGCCCCCCCCCCCCCACGACTTTGCGACTTTGGCCGGGAAAAACTTGCAAAAACATGCTAAATCAAGCCGGTTTTTAGCCCTCTGACGCGGGAAAAATTGGCCTTTTTGACCCCCCTGAGATGGGAACATTTCCCAAGACTGGGAAATTTGCCCCCTCCAGCGGGCAGCCCTTTACGCCACTGACCCTATGTGCCCTCTTGCAGACATTTCAATAAAACTAAACTACTGCAGAAGTTGGAGGGGATGCTTGCTGATATTTTTTTAAATCAGAGTTCGGATAATCTTCATGCAAGTTCCATCAATTACATAGTAAGGTTATAAACGAAATCCTTTGTAGAAGTTTGTGGAAGGTTTAAAGAGGTTTTTCTATAGTTTTTTGAAGTGTGCTGAATCAGAATCAACCAAATCGGTGGTCATTGGGTAACGTTTACCCCAGGATGACCTTGATCTTAAAGGAGAACCCGTACAACGAATAATACTACACAATATACTCTGTAAATAATTCTTGACCACATGTCGAGTGGTTTCATTCATCGAAGAACAGAATTATATTAACATAACATGAATTAAAACCATCTAGTCCTACCATGTGCTATTTAAAATTCGCTCTATGGGTCTAACGTGTTGTGCGATACGGTCGGCACGTTTGTGTCACACATCTCCATAGTAAATAACATTATTGAAAGGCGTCACGTGTGAAGGTGCATGACACTACTGTGCCGTCGGTAATCTCATAACACTTATACATATCCCATATACACTTGCGCGCAATTCAAATAGCGCCTGGTCAACAACAAATGTGTTTATTCATTTTTTATGGTTAGTATATTCCGTTTTTCCATGAAACCACTCGATATGTGTTCAATAATTATTTTTAAATAGCGTATAGTGTAGAGGTTACTTAGTACGGTTTCTCCTTTAATAGGGCCGTACCGGTTTATATAACGGTCGAATCTATTAACCTTTTTTTAAAATCCTAAAATGAGACAATACAATGGTGTACATTTAAACACAATTTGACTTGACTTCAAATTTACCGCTTTACTAATTTTACTCCTTATTTTACAAAGTCCCCCAAAAATTCTTACAGGTTGGACCCATTAATTCTAATTCAGCACCCTTCAAACAATAGAAAAACATCTTCAAATCTTCTTCCCCAAACTTCTAGAATGGGACTCTGATTTATAACCCTACTAAATAACCATTGGGTATAAGATGTGAGATGCAATTGCATATTCATCAGATAATTGCTAACCTGCTGTGAAATAGCAGATTGTTGGGATAGTTTGCACCCACCTCCAAAAACAGCCCCGGCATATTCACGTTTCTTTTGATGTCTTGTTTAAATGTTGCACAGAAGTAATGCAGATTTCCACTGGAATAGGATGGTACTAAAAGACACTATCAGTGATTCACTAAAAAAGAGTCAAAATATTGTTAATTTGCAGGAATAGCTTGAAAGTAAAGGGCAAGTCTGTTGAATTTTCCAACTGACAGAAAAGGAAGAAAACAGCAGTATTCATAGATATGAACCCTCCATTTAATTATGTGTTGTAGTAAAGTGTCCATATTGAGAGTAATGACTAAAATACCCAAATTTGTCCTTATTTGGTTGCTTTGGTCTTAATTACTTATTGGTTATGTTAGGATACCTATACTTGTTACAGACATGCAATAATAACTTTTTGATTTTCTGATTTAGTAAATCACAGATAGAGCCTTCAACAAATATGAAATGTTTCACAGCACACAGTTTCTCATACAAAGTACATTTTATTAGATGCAAGGTACATTATACCTTTATTTTTTAATATGATCATATCATAAATACTTTGGGGTATGATTACAGGATATTTACAGTAAAATAATTTTCATATTTTATTATAATTACATACATATTGCAAGCACTGAATGTAACTTAATAAAATAATACAGAATGAAAAAAAAAGAAATCTCAAATAAGGTATACCACAAATAACTGACACTTACCCAAACCTTAATTTATACACTACAATGCATCTCTTAGCACAATGAGTGATATGCCTTATTCTAGAATCTTTACCAAAAAAAACAAAAACATAATCAACAAAACAAAATCATCATTTGTCACTTCACTACTACAGTGTGTCCCAAATATCAGGTACATTCAAGAAAACATTGCCACTCTCTTCCATTCAGTACTGGTTTGAAATTTAACAACTCTTAATTTTAAACTTGGAGGTTTTAAAGTAATTTTGGGGAGGGGGTATATTGAAATAAAATGCCTTGTAGTATACTTTTCAATACCATATTTACGCAAAGTTTTGATTATGTGATGTGTATAGACCATGTCAAAGGCATGAATGTATATATGGTTATATGGGATGTGACCCATATAACAAAATTTGCTCTGAGAAACAGAGGGCGTTTGTTGTAAGAAATGACCGACTCTTACTTTAAGATATGGAAAGATATACCTAAAACATACGATCTGGGTGAAAAATAAAAGAAACAACAAAATATTGTCAACTACAGCTTAAATCATAATTGATGGACATAACATACATGTCTGTCTCTCTCTGCATGCATTGCATTGTCATGCAATTCAAGGAGTTGACATTTTGACAGGCATGCATGTATGCTCCAAACTTCCCTCGCAATTATGATTTTGATCAAAGTATTGATACAATACAGATTCATTTGTAATGCACAATAAGACACTTCACCAATTAAAGGGGCACTTTGTGATCCTCAGCCTTGCCCCCCCCCCCCCCGACTCACCTAAAAAAAGTGAGACCAACAACAGTTCAGATATAAAAATCTAAGTATAGTATGTGTGCCTAATCTGACATGCAAATTCGGTCTGCTCTTGAAGAAATTCATAATTTTGTAATTACAACACAGTAGCCTATGAGACAGCGTGATGCAAAAATTTGCACATAACATCAATATGCACCTTCGGAATCAACTGAAATTTTGGAAATAAGCTTTACTCGGGGATATCACGTGAACCATCAAAACATGAGGTGCTAGGATCAGGAAATGCACCTTTAAAATACATTAGTAAAGTGTCTTATTGTTTTTTTTTTTTTTGTTTTGTTTGCATTTACAAAGCATGTTAATACATAATTAGCAATATTCCTAATATTTCAAATTAACTGAAGGAAACCTGGTTCTGAGTGGGGTCTGCATGCAAAAGTGTTATTTCTTTAGTCAACAGCTAATGGGGCGAATTAACTCCAGACTAACTTTTGAGAGTTTCTGTCGCCAACCATTTATCAAAACATTCTTCCCTGAAAAGTGTAATTTCAGATTTCTTTACTGTAGAGAATCAATGCTTCTAGAAGCATAATGATGAAATCAATGAATAATCAGGTCCATGAATTCTACCTTGGAATGAAACGGTGCTTGTTTGGAAGTATGCAGAGATTTTTTTAACAAAATGACCAAATTTATAAGTTCACAACGAAACACTTGCTGCAATTGAAATAGCTGTACATATTAATTTCTTTTTCATATAGAGACAAAATAAACCCTTCTAGTTCTTAAAATAGTTCTGTTTCAAGTTAGAAAAGTTATGTAAAAAAATTGGAAAACAAAACATGAAGGACCAAGAGCAAGAAAACTTAATTTTAAAAGCCTCTTTGAAAATCACACACATAAACCAGGCAAGTTCACTCACATTAGAAGTCCTATGTATCTGTATTCACAAAAATGATCAAAACAAGCTAGGATTTTGACTCTATAGAGTCAACCTATGTTTTTGCCAAATAGTGGTGCATTTCTGAGCCAGTTACCAATTACGAATAAGGTTATAAGGCTGGGAATAACTGAGGATTGAAAAATAGGTAAGCATTTGGTGGATTGACCGTTGTGTGGAAAAATCCTGAATTTGGTATAAAAAACATGAAAAACACAGTGTGAAATTGGCCTAAAAAAAATGCTAGAATTGGGCCGAAATTAAATAAAGTTGTGGATTTTGTTAAAATTAAAAATCCTGAAATCAGGAAAAATTCTAAAGAATCGTACCCCTGGTGGTGCATTTCTAAGCCAGTTACCAATAACTGAAGATTGCCAAACAGTGGTGCATTTCTGAGCCAGTTACAAATTATAAATAAGGTATTAAGGCCGGGAATAACTGAGGATTGCCAAATAGTGGTGCATTTCTGAGCCAGTTATCAATTACAAATAAGGTTTTTAGGTTGATAATAACTGAGGATTGCCAAATAGTGGTGCATTTCTGAGTCAGTTACGAATTATAAATAAGGTTTTTAAGTTGGTAATAACTGAGGATTGCCAAATTGTGGTGCATTTCTGAGCCAGTTATCAATTACAAATAAGGTTATAAGGCTGGGAATAACTGAGGAGTGCCACCAAGTGTGGTGCATTTCCGAGCCAATTATCAATTATAAGGTTATAAGGTTGCGAATAACTGAGGATTCCCAAATAGTGGTGCATTTCTCAGCCAGTTATCAATTATGAATAAGATTATATAAGGCTGGGAATAACTGAGGATTGCCAAATAGTGGTGCTTTTCTGAGCCAGTCAGCACTTATGAATAAGGTTATAAGACTGGGAATAATTGGGTTTTGCCAAATAGTGGTGCATTTCTGGGGTTATAAGGCTGAGAATAACTGAGGAATGCCAAAGTGTGGTGCATTTCTGAGCCAGTTAACAATTATGAATAAGGTTATAAGGCTGGGAATAAATGAGGATTGCCAAATAGTGGTGCATACCTGAGCCAGTTAACAATTATGAATAAGGCTGGGAATAACTGAGGATTGCCAAATAGTGGCGCATTTCTCAGCCAGTTATCAATTTATAAGGATATAAGGCCGGGAATAAATGAAGATCGCCAAATAGTGGTGCATTTCTGAGCCAGTCTCCCAATTACGAATAAGGTTATAAGGCTGGGAATATCTGAGGATTGCCAAATAATGGTGCATTTCTGAGCCAGTTACCAATTACGAATAAGGTTATAAACTGAGAATAACTGAGGATTGCCAAATAGTGGTTCATTTTGAGCCAGTTACCAATTATGAATAAGGTTATAAGGCTGGGAATAAATGAGGATTGCTAAATAGTGGTGCATTTCTGAGCCAGTTACCAATTACAAATAAGGTTTTTAAGTTGATAATAACTAAGGATTGCCAAATAGTGGTGCAATTCTGTGCCAGTTACCAATTACGAATAAGGTTATAAGGCTGGGAATAACTCCAAGGATTGAGCGATGTAGGAAGGGCCATTCTTGTGCTATGCTGTTCAGAATTTGTTTTGAGTATTATTGAGTTAACAATAACATGAATAGCACTTTAACATGTGAGTGAACCTGGTACAAAACAATACGATGAAGAACATCAAATGTGCAATATACCACATAAATGATATAGAAATACACTTGGTATATTAACCAGAAAAATACACTTATATACACTTACATTCTAATACAAAGATACTGTATATAAATATAAAGAAATACAATCTTTATCACACTTGTCCAGTTGTCACCTAAATAAGAACAGGAACATAAGCTAACCACAGAAAATTTTGCACATTGACTCATATTATAGAGATCAGTTGCTAATTAAACACAATAAATACAAAACCATTACGAAGGCATAATCTTTTTCTTAGCATATCCACAAGTCATTGGTGATGGCTTGTGGTGGTGTCAGGATTTATTCAACTGCGTAAGCTAATCCGGGGCCTCGTGTATCATGATACGGGTGCTCCTAACATGGCCCGCTTTTGAGACTGGGGGCGGGGTGGGAGCAGTCAGGGTTTACACCCTACTCTTATTCGACACTGACTGAGATGTACATGTACAGTTGTAACTCTCTGTACATGGGACAGACGGCTTAACGTCCCCTCCGAAGGACGGGATGCTTTCATGATTCATTTGACCAATTTTAAGTGAACCATGGAGGAGAGTGGTATTCTGTATTTAATCAATAGCTGGTATAGAGATCAAATCCAGAATTGCGTACCCGAATAAATCCCAGCAAGTGACCCCACCGGGATTTGAACCCGGGATTTTTTGGTAAATTTGCCCTACAGGCAAGCACCCTAACCACTAGACCACGCTCTCTCACAAAAAGCATAAATATAACAGAGGTTATTGATGTTTGCCATCACAGTTCTAATTGACCAGAATACCCAAATTGCTACAGATGAGGTGACATGTGGCATCATGTTGGGCGACGAAACAAAGCACTGCCCGACACTATGCATGCGCACCTGCAGGGCTTGTGCTTTTAAAATTTCGCGCTCAATCAGTATGATAAGGTTATTGGATGTTGTAGCTGTATGTGCATATTCTTTACACCTCTAACATGTCAGTAGACCAGGTGCTAACTTGTGTTTGTAAACATTGATGTCACATCATCAATACACTAGCCTGTTTGACCCAGATTCAATGTTGTCAGGGGAATCTGATCAAATTGAAATATTCATGGTATATACACTGATTTGCTGGTAAAATGATAATGAAATGACGTCGTACTGGTGGCTTTCATTTCTTTTAAACCAAAACGAAAACGTAGACAACATAAAAAACATACATTATTCTTCTCTCTGTTGTAACCACAATCTCATCTCAAAATACAACAGATAGTAACAAACTACATTGATCGGTAATTACTAATTGGTGAAAATCATGATTTTTTGTCCAAAATTTAAATTTTTTAAATTTGGCTTTTTTTAATTTAGTGTTTATTTTTACAAATGTTTTTTGATAAATACCCCTTTTTCCTAAACTGATACCACGTTTGTTCTGAAGTTGAAGAATGACTTCACATGTTAATCAGTACCCTTTTCGTTAGAGTGCACATGTACTTTGACCTAAGCTGTGCTGAAAATTGGTACCACATATACGATTGTGTTGTTATTCCATACTTCAACAAATGGGGACAATGTCCCTCCAAAACATTCCTTTCCCTGCAAACTTGAGTTCGACCTTGTCAAAAGTGATGGATTAACTGTCAAATGACAGTTAAAATATCACATTCTTGACACATTTGTCAGAGGGGGACAATTCCCCCAAAAAAAATTCTCCCCCCCAGTTTCCCCCAACGAGCATGATCTCATCAAAAGTGATGGATAACTGTCCAATTACAGTTAAAATAGCAAATTCTTGTGCACATTTGCAAAGGGGAGACAATTCCCCCCCCAAAAAATTCTCCCCCCCCCCCAGTTTTTCCCCAACATGCATGATCTCACCAAAAGTGATGGATAACTCCACATTACGTTAAAAACTCAAAGCAAATTCTGCGCACTTTGCAAAGGGGACATCCCCCCCAAAAAAAAATTCTCTCTCCTCCGCCCATTTTTCCCCCCAAACTTAGCCTTACCTCATCCAAAAGTGATGGATAAGTCAATATTACGTTAAATACAAATTGTTGCATACTTCATGGCATTTACCCAGTTTTTGTCTGAAATTTCATGAGAAAAATACAAAAAAACCTAAAATTTTGACTTTTTTCCCCCAAAAGTTATGATTCTGGTTGCCGCCACTGAGATGAGAAAGGGATAGGAGTACTACTGAATAGCCGTAAATTTTTGCAGCGTTTTTACATTTTCATGTTTTTATATCGTAAAGGTGGGTGATCTAATCATGGGTCCAATTTTTAACCTATAATATTTTCACCTCTCACATGAAGCATATCACCAAAAACATCTGATTACAAATTTGAAGTTTTAATTTTTTAGCTTTTTAAATACTGTAGTAGAAGCAAAATGTGTAAAGGTGGAACCCAGCAGTTAGGCTACTCCATGACTCTTGGCTCTACTATAAGTGTACCACACTTGAGGCATTATTGATTATTGGATGCGTACCTACGAGTAAGTACTTGAGTGGTACACAAGCCACGGATGCAAAACAGTTGGTTTACATAGCAGTACCCATCCTATAGTGTACTCTGGAGTTGCCTGCTAAGTACACATGTAGGACACCATTGTTGTTTACCCTTTTCCTGATCATTTTCAGCATCATCACCAAAAACCCTATGACTATTTGTGTAAAATATACCACACAGTTGAGCAAATTGACTAAATAATGGCTAACATTACTAAAATAGTTGGTAGCAAATTGATCAAATCATCGGACTTAGTACTTTTTTTTATACATCGGGACTTACTATTTTCAGTACGCTTGCCTTGACGCATTGTCAAGCCTACTGATGGTGTGGTGGCTTTTCAGCATTGACCTGTGTCAAGCTGGTGACATCACAGGTCAAGGAAGTTTGTAGTCTCCTTGGAATCTTATTGATCACCGCCGTGTACATCCCCGCCAAGTTATGACACAGTCCACCTCCCTTATTTAGGGATGGTTGTTCAGAGTTCACATAAATGGCCTCCTTAACCCTCCCTCTCGTACCACCTCTGTTCCCTGTCCCAAATAACAACGTCCTTGTTGTCAAAGGTGTGTTTTGTGGTGTCTAGATGTTGGTAGACCACTGAATTACCACAACCAGACCTTGGTCTGCGGTGTTGGTACATGCCGCTAAAGCCCCCCAAACCACCAGTGGGCTTGACAATGCGTCTTGAGACATTGAAACGTTTCCACTCATCTAAAAATAGCAAGTCCAGATGATTTGATTCAATTTTTCTACCATACTGATTTATACCTGGATGAATCAAAAACCTACACAAACCTATTACTAAAATAATGACACAGAGCTCAAAGCTCATTCGAATGGGAGTACTCCCGCAATGGGCCGACTAGTGGTCAAGGTACCTAGGTGGATGATTACCCCCACTTTTATGGCCGGTGATGTGGTACTCGTGCAGGTGGGTACTCCTTGGCTACTTAACAGTTACTTCAAAAGGTACTCCCATGAAGAAGCTGGTTGTGTGTAAGATGTGCAAATACAAGCACCATGCCTGCTACAAAAACAGCTGTGGGTAATGGTAAGCGTCTTGGAAACAGAAGTATCTACAATGCAAACACATTCCCCCTCTTATAACCTGATCTAGTGACCCAATTTAGGTATGTAAAGTCACCTTGACCAAGCATGACTTGTATTACAGTGTGTAAACACTAATCAAGCAATGTTTCTTTGTCAAATTGCTGCCCCCCCCCCAATTATTGCACTATGAAATATCCAGCATTGCCAATATGTGGTCATTTTTGTGGATTAATTCAAAAGGGCTTTAAAGTGTGTGTTTAAGTGTCTTTGTAACACATAAAATTACACATAATACTTATGAGAAGTCATAATTTAAGTAGCTTAAATAGGTAACCATACACTATATTTAATACAGTCGTAATGTTAGTCTGATTTAAAAATCAAGGCCTAATTGCATTTGCAAGAATAATGCATACCTCCAGACAGTGTTTACAAACATGCCTCATATCTACTTCTGATTCTGGAAATATTGCACATTTCCATTTTAATCTTCCCTCGAGACAGTGATGTCAACGCATTGAGAGAGCTGTTTTGCGTGTGCATTATCGCGCGCGCATGCCACCGCTTTGAATAAATGCCCGCGTTTTCATGCTGCGTCTACTGCATAACACACTGACGTCAGTGACTCGGGGAAGATATGCACTAATAACAAGGTGGGAATGGTACTGGATCCTAATCCTGTAACAAGTCCCATCTGTGGATGCAACTAAATGCTTTGAGTAAAGTCCCTCTGCTGGAATACAGTTTACCTGTTTTGTCAGAATCTAGCAGACAGCACAAGAGTCTAACAATCTAACCTTATAATTGCCACATTTGGGTAGATGTTTAATATAGAAGTCCAAAGTATGGCAAATGAAGTATTGTCATTATTCCATCATGCACACCTGCAAGACATCACATAGCTCATGACAGAATCATTGTATTACCTCATTTGCCATACTTGGGACTTCTATAGTGAAATGTTTACCCATATTTGTAGCCCTTCTTGGAGATGCCATTTTTGTGTCAAAAAGTTAGCTGAAAAAAAATTACATCACCCCCAAAATCATGTTGGAATTATTTTTACCAAAGTTGGTATTAGTCTATTACACTGAAATTGCCTACTTTATGGTCATGTTCCAAAAAAATTGAATGCACACAAAAATGTTGGGTACATTCCCAGAGAGAAAATTTTCTTTAGAACCAGGATCCAGTACTATTTTCACTTTGTATCTCTCTGTCTTTTTCATTCCAAAAACATTAGAGCTGTATTTTTCTGGAATTGGAGAAACCGCCTCATTTACACTCAACGGCATTATTCAAGGTTGGGAAGGCTAACAGACTCGCTGTAGATGTGTGGCAATCCCCCTACAACAACATATGGTGGAGTCTGACACAATCGCTTCGAAAGAGAGGTGGGCAATACGTTCTGTGTACACAGGTCCGTCCCCTTTACCTTTTGACCTTACACTCACTACCAAAAGAAAGAGGTGAGTGTTGTTGAGCGATTACCCCTACAGCAACATTATATGGTGGAAGTCTGGCCCAATCGCTTCGATAGAGATGAGATGGGCATTCCGTTCCCATGTACACAGGTCCGTCCCTTTACCTTACACTCACTACTCAAAATAAATCAAAATTGAAAATAATTGACCTGCACATCAGAGCTTGCAAAATTGATACTTATCTAAATACAAGTTATTTTCTCATACCTAAAGGGGGATACAGCAAAATTCATGCTTTGATTCACAATCGCAAAACATACAAACAGTTTATATCAAGCCTCTATGGCTGGTATTCACAGATGGAGTCTAACTCTAGACCTGGGCTTAAACCAGGATTGTCTTATATGGATAATGGATAGGACCTGATTCTTTCAAAATACTATTAAAAGGAGACCGTTACTAAGACTAACTTATACCAATAATACGTTAAAAAATAATTATTGAATAATATCGAGTGGTTTCATGGCAAAACGGACATTATATAACCATTAAAAGAATAGAAACTTTTTTGTCTGACCATGCGTATTTAAACTTCGCGCCAGTGAATTATGGGATATGTATACGTGTTATGAGATAACGACGGCACTGTAGTGTCATACACCTTCACACGTGACGCTTTCATAATGTGTGTATATACTATGGCATGTGTGAGCAAACGTGCCGAACGTATATCGCATACACGTTATACCCCAATAGCGCGAATGTTTAAATAGCACATGGGTCAGACTAGATGGTTTAAGTCATTTTATGGTTATATAATTCTGTTTTTCGATTGATGTGAAACCCTCGATATTGTGGTCAATAATTATTTCCAGAGTATATTGATATAATATTATTCGTTGTACGGGTTCTCTTTAAAGCCCAAATGCATCAGGTGAGATAATTCCTCAAGGATGGGCTGGAACGGCCCATCCATGAGGAATTTTCTCATGCATTACAGCACTTTTTTGAGTATGTTGAAAGGAAAAAGGTCCACTCATGTAGGACTAACCCTGGATTAAACACAGGTCTAAAGTTAGCTCCCTTTCAGAATACCAGCTCTATTAGCTAGGAATCGAGGGGGGTCCTTTTTGGCTGAATGCAGATCATGCTTGTGGAAGCCACAGTATTAATAGTTTATATAAAAGTCTAAAAAGGTTAGCAAAATTGATTGCATTCATTGCTATTATTAGTCTAGACACTGTACAAAGGGTTGTGCATTTTTGTGTGTGGAAGTTAAAGGTGCATGTTACCATGGTAACACTTACCATTTGAAATGGTTAGTGTGTTTCAATTTACTGTAATTATGCAAGTTTGGTGTTTGATATCACATAGCTGTTAATACTGGGCATTATATTGAGGGTAATTTTGTTGATGCGGGGTCATGTTCATCTATTTGCATGGTGGTGTTTGGGGCAGGACAAAACCTATACTCCAATTTCCCTACCTCAGCAGTGACATAGCGCGACTTTGAAAGGTCGCACTGGTAAACTGCGCATGTCGCTGAAGCGACCACGCTTTTACACACGCAAACAAAGACAACATATCTTGACGTCTGCGTTTAAAAAGATGTTGCTTAGGTTATGACATCACTGATTGGAGGTTAGAGGAATTGACTATAAGTGAATAATTGGACAACTAAGCAGCCTCACCTGTGCAAGAATCAGAAACAGCTACAATGTTATCTTGAAAAGCAGGCCAAAAATCCTTTAATATGCACATTAGAGCACCCTCTTTTGCCCACTCTCCAAGAAGTATGTGCTAAAATCTCACTTTAACGAGCTTTTAAACCATGGTAACAAGTGCACTCTATTATAAGGGCTTGGTCCGATATATGTCTATTGGTGTCTCTATATATGAGGCGGCACTTGCACGCACCCTATCAAGTACTGAGGGGAATACAACTTGCGGTTTTTTAGTCTATTCATACTGTGCTATATTGACGGTTAACCTTTAAATGGTGGTTTTGTTATATCTTGTGAATGAAATGATTTGAGGGCTTCATATTTCAGGACGGCCTTTGATCTGATAGCAAAATCGATTACGACTTCTGGGTAAATCAGGGGGGTCCCAAAGATGATCGCGAAACATGCCACCCTTTAAGAATGATATCCAAGGCTCTGATTCAAGGCTAATATCTATACAAAATACGAACGTGCTTGATGGGCTGTACATTGCCTAGGCATGTCTATGTGCTAACACTGTCCAATTGGGCCTTATTTTGATATGGCAGGTAGGATTACAAATAAGAGTTTAAACTCTTGCTCTCTTATTTCTCTCTGATGTGGCAACAGGTCAAAAGTCTGACCATGCATGTATAAACTTTTGGGTATGTATCATTGCGTTAAGAATTGATGAAAGAATAAAGCCCATAATCCCCATCAACTATACATGTGTATATTGATATTTCATGCAGAAATTAATGTAAGAAATAACCAACCTTGCACACTCAATTTACTTCAGCAATTCTTGCAAATGAGTCTGGAATTCCTACTGTCTAGGTGTTTTTTAAACAATACCCCTGTGCTAAGTTGAGAAACAGCAATGCTTGTCAGCATTTGTCTAAAGGTGCCACACATTGACTGATGGGAGAAGAGGGAAGGGAAAAGTAATATTTAAGGTCCCAGCTTTTGATCAAATCGATATTCAGCATTATTCTCATTAAAAAACAAACACGCTTGATTTCATTAGATATGTGTAAAGTGTCTCAAGGACTCTTCTTTAAAGATTGTACTAGCCTACAATATATCTCCTGGGCCTCAAACACCAGAATTTAGCAGTAAAGACAAACCTGTTGTGACAGCGCCAGCCAGCACAATTTTGTTGGTTAGACCAGGTGATATTAGTTTACAGTTCATTGAAAAACAGATCTAGAGGGAGACATTTTGTCTAGAAATCCAAGGGCAGAGTTCCGTCAGAATTGCTCCTGTCCCCCAGCTGTTAGCAATGGTTCGGCTTCACTGCCCCGCTAAAACAAGGAAACCACTGAAGCAAATTGGGCTAGAAATAGCACAGAGTCCAGGAAAAGTGTTAAAGTTAGCAGTGTGAGAACCATCTTTATTATGGGAGCATACAAGCTGGAGTGCCCCAAAAGGCACCTGTTCCTTTCAGGGTGCCTTAAAACTTATGGATTGCTTAGGATGCTTTATGCAAAACAGGCACCCTTGCTTTTTTTTTTTGGGGGGGGGGCACCTTTAAATCAACGTGGGTCACTGTCCTTTAGGGGTACCTTTAAGACTAATGGGCACCCTTGAGTGTTCAAGGGTTCCTTCAAGCTCAGGGATTCCATTCAAGCTCAAGGGGTTAAACAAAAAAGAGTATCCAGATGATTTTATAACATGATTTCAAATATGACTGACTGCTGATTTGATAATTGTACCAAATATTTGACTCCTTACTCCCCACTGATTCACTATTAATGTTGTTCACATATCATGAAAGTAAAAGCATCTACAGTCCCCTAACCAAACTTGCTTTTGTTTGACCACCAGCAACTTAACTTTAATTATTAAGTTGATCATGAACTGAAATTTGGTAAAAGTAAAAAAAGAAAAAAACTAAAGATATTAAAAAAAACATTGATTAAACAAAAAATCACATCAAAATGGAGTACCATTATTAAATAAACAAATATAGGAACATCCTCATAGCTTTGCTGCTTGACTGTGATGCCGGTTTGTGCAATGATGTGATGTATATGCAAAAAAACTTGGGTCTTGTTGATGCTACTCATCATGATGTTGAGGGCTGACAAAGAATGTTCTGCGGAGCGCCTACTTAGCCGCAAACATCTGGACACTCACCATCCTTCTTGTAGAAACAGGCCCTGTAAGATGGTGATAAATGGGAACAAAGGGTAATGATGAAGAACTTCTAAAAGAATATGAATGATTTCGCATATGGCTGAAGGAAGGTGGGGAACCCAAAGACAACCAGGAGGCGAACAGTGGAAAAGGAAAAAGTCAACTACGTGGATGGAAAACATGGAACCAAGCCAAACCAATAGCTAGAGACAGGGTGCACTGGAGAGAGACGTTCTTGCAGCTTTATGGGGCCACTTGACTCAAAGAGGATATAGGCAAGGTGGTAAGGTCAAGTAAAGGTAAGGTTAATTCTGCATGTTCAATATCATTTTTGGTTCCATAAACAGAGGCATTGTCAGGGATCAATGGGTTGTGGGATGGTCACTGGTGTACTTGTTTTTCACATAGTTGTAGATTCTATTCGGAACCATAGTTCTACTGAGTTGGGGACATTTTCATCAAAGTGAAGCTGGGAAAATGGCACATTCACTGAAACTGAACATGGAAAAAAAAAGGGGCTTAATTTTTAACTTGACTTGACAAAAAGGCACAGTTTGCTAGATCACTCACATATGAGACATCAAAAATTTATTCCATTGCTGGGTCAAGCAATGAAGGTGCTACTTGAAGCCCAGAAAATTCTTGAGGTATGGGGTTTCCTCATTTTTACTTTCAATTTATTTATCCTTACGTGTGTATGGGTTCTACCATATACAGTGGGATGAATTCAGTATTCTGCCACCACATGCCTCAACATGCGTTGATTAAGTTGAGGCTGCCGATCATAGTTGTGGTGGCATCCACAATACAATTTTTTTCCATATATAGTTATGCATTTGTTACTCCTGAGAAAATAGAAAATAAGCTTTCACCTGGATAAATTTTGTCAAGTTTAGATTCCAGCAGGACAAAGACTTTGGATGAACATTTAACATAGATCATAGAAGTTAACCATTAGGTAGTAACATTAGATACTTTGTATGTCCTAAGTATGCTGCAAATTTGAGTAAATGCTCTTTTTTAACAATCAGAAAATCTGGAAGATGCAACAAAATCATGCAAAAATTAAAGAGACATGAGGAGATTTCCAGAACAGAGACGCCCCTAATTTTTTGTCGAACCCCAGTTTTTTGCATATTTGGAATGCTTACCAATGTATTAGATCACACCTGAATGAATAAGCCGAAGACGCTGTCTTTATATAATTAAGACTGATGATTTTACTTTCTGGTCGTGAACGACCAGAAAGTCATAAGCATGGTTGTTCTATGGGGGGGGACGATTACATAGCAGGCAAGTTTTAAAAAAAGGTTTGCGGTTTTTCTTTTGTACTTGTTGTTCAATAAGCTCAATTCGAAACGTTCTCGGTAGGTGGTCTACAACCGATCCGTGAATGTGAAAATTTGAGAGAAATTCGATCCTAAAAAAAATGATATCCACTTTAAGTCAGAAAGAGGAAGTAATTCTTGGCGATATATTGTAAAATCCCCTGAACAATCAAAACCGGAAATAACATGCAGCAAACCTGTCTTTGTTTATAGGACGTCAATGATGTTTTGATTCCTTGTTTTAAACCCCTGGAGCATTCCTGCCTTTAATAAGGCATCTAAGCACTATCTGATTGGTTACTTGGAAGTAATATCAGTAATGAGCAAATCAGAGATACTGTACGATAAGAATGAAGATTGCGATTGACACAAAATATTAGAACCCCACTATTTGAATCAAGTTACTCAGAGGCATCTCATGTTGTGTCCTGTAATGATCCAATTACACAGCCTGTTATAGGTAGTAGTTCTCAGAAGTTCTTCAAATCAACTGTGAGAAAACAGCAGGCATTGGAGCCACACTGCAGCTTGATATAAAATGGATAAAGCACCTCGTCTGCATTGACACACTCACACGATGAACCCCATGGCCTGGCATAACTTATAGAATTACAAGAGATTTTTTTGAGAGCGCCCCCAATTTTTCAAAAAAATTGAGATTTTTACACGGTTGATATGAATTGGAACTGGCTGGTAAAAACTTATACCTGTGAATGGTTAAGCTTGAATATAATCTATGTGTCGCAAAACGAAGGAATTTTGTAATTAGAATAAGCAATATAGGTGATGATCTCAGATAATTATTCAACGGATGCTGGAAAAGGCTTTCCAATGTGAAATAGCCCGGGGCAAAAAGTGCCATGTACGGGTCTAGGCTCATCCATTAGTTGTTTGATTGGTTCAGGGCAAGTCAAGTGAGAGGTCATTTTCTTTGAGGTGGAACTATTTCATCATGGACGGACATAAACTTAGCATTTTCCAGCTGTGCCGTAAGTAACAATCTGGGGATCCCAATTCTAATTACGAATCGTTATTTTATATAATTACAAATTTTTGAGAATTCTAGTTTTTGCCAGCTATAGTTTCCTAGACAATTACCAACATAAACTGGGCAAAAAAAATATCAATTTGAAAATCGGGAGACTCTTCAAAACAATGTTGCTTGTTATTGCTTTAAAGCTGTAGTGTGCACATTTCATCTTGCCAACTCACTGCACCAGGTGGCTTACACAAGGAACGATCTTACGGTCATGCAGTCTCGGAGTCGATACCCTAATGCGACTTCGGTCATTTGTTGTATTTACGTATAACTTTACGGAACATGGGCAGGGTTTTTGATTGAGACTATTTTAGAATGATTGAAATGTAAAATGCTTTAAAAATGCCCACACTTTTTATGAATTCATGCCAAAAGTTGTAAATTATTTGAAATTATTGTACAACTGTGGACCACTGGTAATCATAAAAGATATTTATGCTTCAAAAATGTTTAATGTATACCATAAGGCCAATGGAAGTTGATTTAGTGTCCTGTTTTGAAGATTTTTTTTTAACTAGAGATGAGGTTCTTATTTCATATTTTTCATTATTTACTGTCATTTCATTATTACATATATCTAAATGTATTTACATAAAAAGTTTTGCAAGTGCCTATTAACAAAATAGGGATATTTGCAGGTTTATTCTTAAGTTTGTTAAAACATTTTGCACAAGAGTACGATGACAAGTGGGACAAAAATCTGGAGGAAATTCATATTTGTATCCTGTGAAACCTCCCAAGGAACCTGCTTAAAATGAACAGGAAACAAATATTTTAGACAACTAATTTTTTTCTAATTCAATTTTAACAAAATTGATAAACAATGAAATATTTGCCACAGTGGCAAATCTGAAGCACACTCCAACAGGAAAATAAAAAATAATTTCCCTTGGCCTAAAGGATCTTAATCTAAGTCCATGTTCTAGGAAGGTTAGGTGAATACAGCTAGCTGCTATTTTTATTGGTGAATTATGAGTCTACACCTTCAAATTCAGTCATGGGGTTGGAAGGGCAAAAATGGATTAGGTATGTTACTTATCCATTTTGAAATCTTAGAAAGTGCGACATCTAAACCAAATTATGCAAGTTCTTCATGACCCATTTTGTTGACTAACTTCAAATATGATACAATACCTTTGACTTTCAACAAAATCTGCCTTTTAAGAAGGAAACGTATAGCAAACCAAGATTAAAACCAGGTTTAAGATATCCTTCAACAAAAGTGATACACTAATACATCAGAAACAATACTGAACATGACATCTCCAGAAAATGAGGCTCTATCTTGGCATTTCTAACTTATAGGCTACAGCAAAGTTGCCAGAGACACCAGATAAGGAAGACAATAGAATCCCATCCTTGGTGTCTATTAAATCTTGTAGTGAGTATACATCAGGAGTTCCTACAAAATGTTGGTTCTATTTCTGCAACTACAGAAATATGACAAAAGACAAAGAACAAGTCATTTAAAAAGTTTATTGAAATGAAAAAACAAAAAATAGGCTCTGCCTTTAAAACCAGATTGATTAAACAGGTGTTTAAAATGTTTAACTTCAGAGTGACAAACACCAGAAAGAATTAAAATATCAAGAGTTCCAA
Source organism: Ophioderma brevispina (assembly GCA_023653785.1). Lineage (NCBI taxonomy): Eukaryota > Metazoa > Echinodermata > Ophiuroidea > Amphilepidida > Ophiodermatidae > Ophioderma > Ophioderma brevispina. Next base: position 81,335 of record JAMKCH010004178.1, read on the forward strand.
GAGTTTTGAAAAATGATTTGGAATTATATATTCAAATAAGTTACTCCAATGAAATTTTTGCAAAATTTAAAAAAAAAAAAACATTTCTTAAAAATACTGATTAGAATTTTAGACAATGGCCTATGGGGGCATAAAAATGACCGTGACAGGTCTATATAATTTGCACGTCATAATTTCTGAAACAAATGGAATGCGCGAGTCTGTTGATTGTGTATGGATTCCGGTTGTCAGCGTTTCGTTCACTCTTCCGGGTTACGTGGCGGTAGACCAGAATTTGGTTTCAGAATACTGACGATAGAGTTATATAAGTCATATATAATTTTACACAGAGGAAACTCTTGGAACGGCTCTACTTATTTGTCAAAATTTAACTGACGAATGTGAAGTAAACTTTAAAGCAGAATTCCCTATACCTTGATTGCCACCAAATAAGGCGGGCCTTATTTAGGCGCAGACAATGCCAAGAAATGTAGTGTGTTATATTATGCGTGGCACGTGCGATTTTGTGCAACGCTTTATAGAGTACATATTTACATGCGGAACGATTAAAAAAAATGATTAAATGTTCCCGCCTATTTGGTGTCGATCAAAGTATAGCCAGGATGTGCAACAAATTAGGAATCCCCCCACCCAAAAAAGATTCAGTGCCATTGCAATCTGTAAACAACCAAAATTTGATTATTCCCAGAAAAAAAAATGTTTTTAGCTCTAACAAAATTCCAAACCAGACTTTTTGATTAGTTGTACTTACCCTAGTAATAATACAAGAATATTGGAGTCCACAATTAAGGTGGCCCACATATATCGTTTTGGGTAATATGCAAATTAGTTATCAATATTCATTAACATGCAAGCATTCCAGATATAAAACTATATGCCACAAAAGTGATATGTTCTACCATCCTACAAGTTTACAGTTCAGGGGTTTGTTGTGTATATGTGGGTACAGTGGTGAGTACTGCTATTTTCGCTGGTATGAAAATAGCTCATTAGTATCATTAACATGCAGATATCTGTACCCAAAAACTATATATAGCACCAGAAAGTCATACTGGTCTCCTACTCCTACCAGGTTGAATTAAAGTTCACCGTTTACCTGTTCCCTCTCCCATTTTCTCTTTCTGGCTGCTTGTTTTTGCTTTCCTCTTTGGCTTTTTGCCTTTCCCTCGCTCTCACTCCTACTTCACCTTGTCGTTATTTCCGTCGACCTTTTTCCTTATTCCATACCTCCTTGTTTTTTGGGGCTGCTTTCTTTTGCGCTTCGCCTTGTTTTTTGTTAAGGATTTGGTTGGTAGAGTGCATGCAATTAAGGGACATTTGACCAATACCTACCCAGACATCATCCAGCAGCAAAACATAAGTCACACCTTGTGGGGCCACTAATTATAAAACAACGAAGTTGGATTATTGCATCTTTACTTGTGGAGTGTCTATTTTCCATTGCAGTTCGACATGATAGGAAATACATCGTCATTATTAGCACTTCTTCCGCTTAGTTTTATGGAAAAAAGAAACAAAATCAGTGACAAACAAAATCACAATATTCTCTAAATGACAGATTTTCAGAATAAGTATTGTATATTGCATTTGTTTTAAACAAGTTTCATACCATAACTTGTAAAATTCATATTTATGTGATAGGAAATTATCACAAATTCAAATAGGCATTGAAACTTTGTTACATCAATTTACGAGAAACTGATTTTTACTCTAAACTGTATAACATGTTTAACAACAAATTTGTTGAGTATAAGTTAGCCATTTTGATTTTATGTTCATAAACATCAATATAGAACTTCTCCACTTTTAATATTGACCCTGGTTTTTTACAAATATATTCCATATAAGGCAAAAAAATAGAATAGTCACCTGGATGTGCATATTGGAGCATTAATCCCATATAAACTCAAAATTTGGAAAGAAAGGGTTCTAGAGTTTCATGTGCTCAAACAACAGAATCAGCAACCTGATCTTTGTGTGTGCAACAGAAATTGCAAAAAACATACACTTGTATACAAAATACGTGAGAGGCATTTGAGGCGGTTGGGCCAAAATTTGCAGGTCATTTGGGGGAAACCATCTAAAAACACCAAAAAAAAACAAAGACTAGGGTTGTTTGAACTCATTTCAATGCATTTTAGGCTGACTATGTACGGACTATGAAAATAATTTTTGAATGGCAAATAATATGCGGTGTTGAATGCACTCGAGAGTCAAAGATAAGCTGTATGACATTACATTATTATGATTTTAATTTGGTATTGGATATTTTCACCCGTGAGGAAGTTTAATGTACATCGATTACAATGAATGTTTTCCTTTTTCTTGCACACCACAATTTTTCCCGTACTTAATTTGAACTAACTAAGGTTACTATACATAATTGAAGAGCGTTGGATTTAGATCTTGTATTCTTAGCGCCGCTTCTCTTTGACATCAACCTGAGTAGTTGTTTGGAATGTCTACAAACTGCAAAGAAAACGAGGAAAATGGCAATAATAATATGCTTCCCATCTACTATTTTCAGGGCATGTAACTTACAACCAATACATAAACAGGGGCTGATGGCTAGTGGGGAGGGGGGAAGAATAGTTTTTAGTTTTTTTAAGTATTTAATGGCATTAACATGTTTTCGGTAGAAGACGTGGGGTGGTAATTGTCGCGCATTCTGTAAGATGCGTCTGTGCTAAATTGGCACGCGGCGCGGTAGCATAGTTGGAAGTAAGTAATGAGCGCATCAGGAACGCATACCCATGGGTAAATTGGATCCAATTGTAAAATGGCACACTTGAGTTGCTTTCGCAAACAGAATGGGATTTTAATTTCACGATTTGAGCATCATAAATTGTTGGATTTTTATCATAAGAACCTAGATGAATTTGACCTGGTGAAGAAGCAGTGTAAAGAATAAGAGATGAAACGCTCGTGTTTTGGAATAAGACTATTTTTGTAATGAAACAGGAAAACTTTTGGACAAAATGACGATTTTCTCTGTGTTCACTTTCGGCAATAATTCATGATTTTTGGTTCCCAATTACTCGAAATCCATATCAGCAACAGGTAAGAAATGAAATACATCGTATAGAGCATAATTATCAAAATCTAGGATTGGTATTTTTTAGTTTTTAATTTTTTGTTAAAAATCAGGATTTATGTCCAACTTTGAACAATCTTGGCGTTGCTCCAAATTGACACAATTTTTACCTTTTTGGGCAAGTAATATGAAAAATAGTGGACAATTTGAAAAATACATATTTTGGGGAAAAAAGATTATCATATTTGGATTACTTGAGTCATTTCCTTCTCAAATATGTATACTTTAAGATTATGTTGGAACAATATAAATTAAGAAGATACGGCAAAAAACAATTCCTTTGAATTCCTGCCTTAACACCCACCTTAAGCCACTGCTGATGGGCAAGCACACCAACTGGCAAGTTTTATGACTAAATGGGGAGAGGCAGCCATAAATAAAGTTGGGCAAGTCAAGTCTTATGCCCCGCCTTTTACTTTTCAAAAGTTGTGCAAAATGCCAATATTCTTCCTCATCTTATCAATTATATAACAATCGTGTTTGAAGCATTATCTTTTGCTCCAATAAATCCTCACACAGCAGTATTGCTGAGTGTGAGGTGTAGCCAGCCACCCTTGTTTAGCGGGGACAAAACCGGATTGAAAACTTTGGACTGACTGACTAACTACCTTGTTTGAAGCATTGCCTATGCACTTATCCTACTCCTGTTAGTGACCCATGACCTTACCTTCCTGGGTTCAAAATCCCAGTTGTGTACAACCCTTGCTGGTATAACTTCTGTGTCATTCCAATGGCATTGCGTGCAGTAGTACTGTCCAGTGTAATCGCACTGCCTGGGCTCAGATAAGTCACCTCCTGTACACAAATTACAAGTCGACATCTATCGGTAAACAGTTATGTATTTGTTGGTAAAGGTTTTATTTAGAAGTCCCATTGATGCAAATGAGGTTTAATCTGTAACAAACTGCTGTGTGAGATGTGTATGTGTGATGTGCTGTAGAGAGTGAGATTCTGTTCAAAAAGCTCATTTGCATACTTGGGACTTCCAAATGAAACAGCTACCATTTTGTTATTCTTTAAATAATGTACACAATAAGCCAACAAATTACACAGGGAGCAACACAAAACAAAACCTTCCCATAGAAATTTGGAATGTAGATAACATTTTCCTATAGACCAATAGTTATTATAAATTGATGATTGTTGACTGAAGTGCCAGGGGGATAAAAAGGGTAAACATGCACCCAAAAATGGACATGATGGAGTCTGATATAAGGTGATAAGTACACTTCATGACAAATCAGGGGAGGGCGGCCAAGAAATCCCAATTTTAATGTCAACATTGGTTTAACACGCAAAAGCTAAATGTTGTCAAGGAATATTTTCTTATTCCAAAACCGTTGGAGTTGTAGAATCAACTCCACTGTAAGGTTTGTTTCTGATTTTTTTGTATGAATAACCGATGAGAGCAAGGTTGTATGTGGGTCGATCATGGGTGTTCCCAAATTGTTTTGTGGTTTGCACTCCATATTGCTGTAATTTTTTTTGATATTTTGGGTGAGTTGCTATATTGAATGAGGCTTGGCCCCCATCGTCTGTCCAAATAATTTTTTTTTCTGATTTTCGCAGAGACAATAGACAGCTCTTGCACTCCTACAAATATCAGTTGTCATAATGTTAATGCCTACTTTAAATTGTTCAAAAAAAATAACAATTTGTACAGAATCAAACAATTGTACCAATTTATGATTTTTAAAAATATTAATGACTGGATATCAGTTCATATTATCTCACACATACACCAATGCAGGACTTGTGCCATTATTCATGGAAAACCAATGCATATAAAAGCCTTGATATTTGCCCAAGCACTTGAACAATACCTACTCAATAATGGACAAAGCCATTCTTTTGTTGATACATGTTATAATTCCCATCTTTCTTGATTAAATGACTTGGAATAGACAAGACCATGCTAATTTTTTGTTGATATATGTTGTAAATCTTTCTTGATTAAATGAATAGAACTATGAACTATTAATCAGCTAATAAATGGAAAATAGAACAAATAACATTTGTGGAGGGAGTCAGTTTGGGCTGTATGTTTACATTGACAAGTCACACATTGTCAGCAAGAATTAAAGGGCCATGGCCTGATCACAAATAACCTCTTCCCCAGAACCCCAGATTTTACCACAAGTGGTCAAAATGTTGGTGTCTACAGAAAGCTACTATTTTTATCATTTAATCTGTGAAATTCTAGGACTAAATGATGTTTGGTTTGGAAGTTATGAGCGAAAAATGTTCTCCGTTTTGGTCGACCAATATTAATTTTACAGAGTTACTCTATGGGCTCACAAAATCACATTTCTCACAGGAAAAAAGGGTTGAAATATTGCCGCGAAACTTTACAGATGGGGTTTTGGAGTGATGGCCAGTCTATCAAGATCCCACCCAAGATGTCCAATCTTCTTTAGCTTCTATCCCTTTATCCCTTCCCTTCTTCCCGAGAGATAGGCTATAGGCTAGAAACGATAACAGTGTTAGGGTTATAATACCCCTTCCTTTTTCTTGGGTAAGAGGTACCATTATAACTCTAAAAGTCCAAAACTAACCGAGCTCAGGCTCAGTAGAAAATGCGCTAGGGTTATAATAGACTGAGAAGTATTGGTTTCAATTAGGATTGTTGATTCACAATGAGGAAGTAAATTTGATATTAAACTACTGTTATAAATGTACTAAAATTGAAACTACTTTTTAAAAAAATTATCTACCACACTCATGTTTCAGGTGTGTTTTTGAAAGTGAATTGAAAGTTACCACAAAACACACTTAATGCTTTTCAAGGTACAAGTTGTTATAGGACAAGGCCGTGTTATACTTTTGGTGAGAAGTCATATCTGAATGAAGTACAAGGGCGTACACAGAAAAGGCAGAACCCCAAAACAAAAGAAATATATCTTATATTAAAAAATACATCGGTCCTAGGACCGCTTGTGTCGCCTGCCGTCGCGATTTGTGAATGATAGGCTTCACATGACCTTTGACCTTGATATGTGACCTTTGACCTCATAAACAAATGAGGGATTGCATGTAAACTCCATAAACCAAGTTTGGTTCCAATTGCACTTCACCTTTTCAAATGAGGTTAATTTACATTTTCAGCCTATTTTACAACTTGACCTCACATGAACTTTGACCTTGGTATGTGACCTTTGACCTCATCAACAAATGCAGGATGCCATGTTGCACCTGTGACCCAAATTTGGTTTAAATCCATCAAAGTATGTGGATATTACAGGCAAATGTTAACCCTTTTTCACAACAGACATCAACAACAACAGACATCAACAAATGCTAGATCAGAAAAAAAATCAAAAATCAAGATTTTGTATAGGTACCCTAACATATCCTATAGGTATCCTAACATATCCTACAAGTGCTAAGACTGTACACAAAGAAAATGATATACTTGTTTCAACAAATGAACACAATATCTTAAAGTGTACTAACAGGCTAAGTTTTAATTTAGGTATGTTTTAAAAGATGTCTAAAGTTGCGGTCTGAAAGAGAATATCTACTGCAATAAGATTGCCTTCTAAGCAAAACTAACAAATGTTGTCTATGGAGGTCGCCATGTTCGGCATTGAGTGATGTTGCTCGGCATTGGTAACGTTGTATGACTTGAGAAGTCAATAGATAAAAACAGGTGTCTGTGGAATGTCTAGGGTACTCCTGGTCATTAAATCGGATTATAGTTTGTTCAGTAGAAAATCACTATCGATTGTTTGAAAAACTGGAACGAATTCTTGAACAGGATATAACACAGAAAAGGTTTGGTTGTTTCATTCATTGGCTACTTCCTTCAAGACACTATGTACTACACATCATCATGATTTCTGGTTTTCACGTGGGCCGATCAAAATGGCTGCAATCATACAGTAGCCATTATAAACGTTTTACTTTGTTATTAATAATATAGTGTCATTTTTCTGACTAAAAGATATTAATTTACACAAAAATATACTTATAGTATGTTGAAGCATCTATATTATAAAGGCCACATGTACCTGTCTGTCTGTCTGTCTGGATGTCTGTCCGCCTATTTCTCGGAGGCCGGGGGTCGTATGGTCACGAAACGTGGTGGGTGGGTGTAGCTTGGGCCGCGCCAGATCAAGTTCGATTGGTTAGCGGATACGTGCCCCACGGGCTGCGTAATCGCCAAAACAAACGAAAAGTATCCAATATAAGGTCTACATAGAGTATCCAAACCAGTACATAGTACTGACAAACAGCAAGTTTGTTTACATTAGAATAAACTAGGTCACCATGTGTTTATAGTAAAAGGGTTGTGTTGGCCTGGATCAACAGCAGCTCGGAAGCCCGCTCCCATAATCCTTTGTGCGTGAACCATATTACCAACTGGTAAATGCGTGTTGACTCCATTTCTTTCTTTGTCGTCAAGAAGGTAACATCGGTCAAGTGTATCAACACAACCTACACTAGAGAGTACACAGTCATGAACGGTACACAAACTTTTTTTTTTTAAATTTTTTTTCCACAGAGGAAAAACAATTTATTCACATTTAATCAATACAAGACATACATAAGACAATACATAATACTCAATTTGAGAGCAAAACTTACACATAATGGACAGTCAGGTTAACAACCAACTTCAACAAATAAAGCCGAATAGGTATCCCATTTTCTGTTAAACTTCTGAGCCTGACAATTCTTGGTGAAGATATATTTCTCATAAGTATAGTATCTTTTTACCTCATCTCGAAAGAGCACAAAATTTGGATGCCGCTCATTCATTTTCATTTTACTTAATGTTAAGCACTGCACATGAATTTGAAATTGTCAAGTCCAAAAGAAAATAAACATACAAGTCCGATATTCCTAGCCCCGTTCCTAGCCCGATGCCAAGAAATGATGATACAAATCATACATCCTTGCCTAGACTCAGTCTCAACTTCCTAGACTCAAGTTACCATACCGGTTACCCGCCCAAGTTACCGCCTATTCTGATATTCTGAATTAGTAAAATGCTGGATATATTCACTGAAACTTGTAATTACTAGAAATTTATCTTTAGAAGTAGGGAAACAATTGCCGAAAGTATTACGAAAGTACAAGTGGAAGTTGTAAGCACAGAGCTGATGCCAGGCTGGTGATGTAAATCATGTAAATAGTCTCATTTTATGCGCCATTGTTTTAATCATGCCGCTGGCGGACGCTAGGGGGACCTACACTCAATTCCTGTTTGCTCAATCATACGCTCTAAATGCCCTACAGTTGATACTAGCTTTCTGGCTGGTTTCAAGAAATTCTAAAGATGATGAAGAAATATTTAAAATACTGTTTACACAAAGAAGCGCATAGCAATCGGGAATCATTTCTTGATCATTCATATACTATACATTAGAAATTGAACCCACTAGACTTATGCACAGCTCTCAAAAATGTACAAGGAACGTTTGTTGTGCGGAACTATGATTATGTGTTATTGCTATGAGAGGTTCCCGGTGGCACGGAAAAACATATTTGTAGGCGTAGGTATTTGGAGGGGGTGGGGTTGATTGCTGATGCAATCAGGAGTCATTCTATATCAAAGGTACCGCAAAACCCGAGAGTCATTCAAGCCACGTGATCGCGAAACTCATGTGATCGCGAAACCCAGGGACCGCCTAGTAGATTATATTAGCCTGCCATTTTGCTTTAAATTTATTAAGATTCTTTTGTCTGTCTGGTATATTCCAATTTGCCAATGACCATACCTTAGTTTGGTCCATCAAGTTCTCTCCTGATTAGAATTGCTTTATCTCTGGACAATTAAAAATAAACTTCCTCTAAATGCTTCTAAATCTGCTGTAATGCATTTCACTAGATCAGGACATGTAATAAACATGATAAAGAAGTTCACTTCCTCTGAGGTGAAATTTTGCAGACTGTTGGTGATTTTAAGGTGCTTGGTACTATCTTCTCTTCAGGTTTTTTGTTTCTTCTCATATTGACTTTATTAGTAACAAGATTTCTTGCTTGGTTGCTTTCTAATTAGATGTACCAGGAATATGCACTTTTCTGTTCTTTTGAGTCTTTATAAGCGTGTTGTTCATCCCCATCTTGTTTACTGTGATGTCATTTGGGCTCCTTTCAACTTCTTATTGATAGGCAAAAAACTTTTAAAGGAAAATCACACAGGTTCTAATGTTCTGAAATTTAAAGTTAGTGTTTTGTATTGTTTTTGGGGTTCTGTTTTTCCTGTCCCTGGAGACTATAGTAGATTCAGCCAATCGTGTCACCTCTAGTACTTTTTCAAAGGTATGGGCATTGAATGAGGGGCATGTGCAGTTGGTGGAAATTAAAATTTCAAGCTACAAGCTAAATCTTGTAAACTATGTAGTCCGATAGCAGGGAAAAATCAATCCTATGCTTAAAGCGGCACTGGCACATTTTCACAAAATATGAAATTTCTTCAATTTGCTCTCAAATGATAGTCTAGGCCATTGGAAGAACAGATATATTTTACACATAAAAACAACATACCCCAAAACAGATAGGGACATTGATATGAGGATAAAGACATCTAGGTAATTTGTAGGCCAACTTTTAAATATTACATGAATATTTTTTACTCGTACTCACTGATATTAAAACCACAAAGGTTATAGACCGGTCAAACAGTGTGCATAGAGTGAGAAACATGCATACGGAGTGTGCGTTCTTGTGTTAAAGGAATCTCATCTGCTGAATTTAACGTCGCCGGCGAAGTTAAATTATAAAATCGTTCTGTTTACCCATAAGGAAGCTGATTTGGTCTTAATCATTTCGGGTGAGGGATTTTTGTATATAAAAGCTTTACAACCATGCAAAAATATCAATTTTGAAAAATCTTGAGGGTGCACTATTTTTCAAATGTGCCAGTGTCTCTTTAATGAAAGCATTCAAACCAATGTAAGCACATTTATAGCTGCAAAACATTCTAATCGTATTTGCTTCAGTGGTGTTCAATGTAACGGGTGAGCTGAATGTTATACTGATTTTTGAACGCCCATGATTTAGATAAGAAGGAACACAAAAGTTTTTGCACTCTTTATGTAAAATTAATGTTGACATGAAAAGCCAGATTATCTTAGTTAGGAAGATGTTGTCACTGCTCATTAAGTTTTGTCAATGTATGGTGGTCTGCATGGGAATGCACACTGATACAGCTAACCGTATCTTGTACAGGAGCGTACCGTCGTTCATTCGTTTTCAACCCACATTTGATATGCAAATTAGCGTGTTACACCAGGTGCAGTGTTCACAGAAGTGCGTTTACGCGGTACGCTTAAGTCGGCGCACTGTTTGTCACGTTTGGAACTCTGAATACGCACTAGGACACCAGGTGCAAACTGCAAAGCAACAAACTTGCCAAAACTATCGCTTTGCTTTAGATTTTGCTAAAATATTTTAACAAGGAAAGTTTTCTGTTAACTGGGAACATTTTAGTATTATAGTGAGAATAATTATGTTCCTCTATACACGATATTAATAAGTTTAAGAAGATTTTGTTGTTGAAAGGGAATCAAGCATGTTACAGAGTGGTTCATCACAAATGAACAACTCTGCATCCAATGCATCCGCATATTTTTATCCCACTCGCATGGATGCATCGTTGTTGATTTGTGGTGAACCACTCTGTAACATGTTTGAATCCCTAAATGGTGGTGACTGGGATGGCATATGTCGACCCTTGCGGTAAAAAATGGGACTGGCAAAAGTGAATGTAATGGTAATAATTGTGCAGCATGTTATGTAATTGAACATACAAGGTATCAAGTTGCCACCTCCACATTACATTATTCTAAAACCTAACAAGGCGACATATATTCCTGTGCTTAAAACATAAAATTTTATAATTCATATTCGGTTATCAATTTCTGTATCTAGTTACAACACTAACACCAATGTTGACTTTACTGTATGAATAAGAACCAGGAAATGTTTGTTTTAGCTGTGTATAATTTTCCATTATGAACAGAGAGAAAAATAAGGAGCTCAGGGATTTATTAAAGAGAGAAAGGAAATATACATTGTTATAGACTACATGTAGTCTATTCCAGACTGTGCAGCAATGGAAAAAATCCCAGTCAACAGCCTGCTTGTTTGATTTCCCAATGAAATGGGAATTCGCAGCAGTCCAACAGAAAGAAAAATAATGTGGATTGTTGTGCTGCAATCAAAGAAGTTACAACAAGACAGACTTTTATTTACTGTTAATCACAGACAAACAAATGTTTCCACCCAAACACACAAAAATTATGTCTGTGACCTACCCTGATCTACCCCAGACCAATGCTAACACCCTGACATCTATTACCTTTCTTACATGTCCAGAATATAACATGATATAACTTCTGAGTAATCAATCAGAATGACTGAATGACCTTCTTCATTCCTGTACCTAAGCTTTTCAAAGAGTCTAAAGAGAGTCTCTGATTGGATAGTTACCATATGAAGAACCATTAAATCAGCCAGTAGCATTCAGGAGGTTAATTGCAAAGTTTTGAACCTTTATTAGGACAACTTTCAATGCTGTTTTGCCTACATCACAATTTCATAACAGCCTACATTTGCCCGAGTGAAGTAGATTGGATAGTATGGATACCATATGCGTAAAAGAAGACTAAATACTCAACAAAGTTGGTACAAAGCTATGATACACTTACGGAAGGAAAGGGTTGTTCTACATTCTGCACAGCGGTAGTTCTGTGGTCCTAATCCCGTCTCAGGGCATATATCCATAAGGTAACTAGCTCCTGATATCTGTAAATGATGTTAACATTATATTCAACTCAAGTTACTAAATTGTAAACCATAGTAACATTACATGGATTCCAATCAAGTTGATCAATTTAAACCACACCTCTTCAGCGGGGAGAGTCGGGGATGTTGAGATGTAACCTGAACAGTCAATTCTTGTCAAAAGCTAAGTTCAGAAATTATTCCCTGAATACTCTCCTTAATTTGACATGGACAGCTTTTAGGAGAGCACTACCTCATTTAAAAGACAATGATTGAAAGGGAGTTTCTAGCAAGGCTGAAAAATAACTTGAAGGGGGGGGGGTGGTAACCATCCCCTTCGGTAGAGAGACGAGGGTTAAGGCCTACATTCTAAGCTGGCCTTGTGTGAATGAGACGGGACCCTGGTGCCTAGAGTGATGAGTGCAGGTAACAGACCGGGGATGTTACATTCCTACATGCTCAGGGATGATTTGTCTGACAAATAGCTGTACACGACTATCTGGACCAGGAGCTATTGAACACCCATTGCATATTACATGCATGTTCTATGCAATGGGTGGGAGTGAGGAAAAATTACAGAATCATTCTACATTTCAATACTGCATGATTGCAATTTTTGACCTGGGAGAAACATTTGAGGGTGACAAAGAAATCCAGTTCTTGCCAGGCTCGAACCCTGGGCTACTCGATCACAAACCCCACTGACGATTCAGTGCTTTAGACTGCTCGGTCATGGCTCACCCACAGTTAGTGATCTTGAAATCAGAATTTTCCCAAATTCTAGAGTACATTTGTACACTCTGATAAAATTGTCAACTTTATAAAATTTGCTGTGCTCAGATCTACATAGAGAAACTAGTGTATGATTTCATTTAAAACACATCTGTCATAAATCATTGGTAAACTGCTGGCTGTGCTACGTTACATATTTGAATAACCTTTTCAAACAGTAAATTGTTAGCTATTTATTAGTAATGGCTAAAACAAATGAGAAAATATTAGAATATTAAAGGCATATACACACAGCTTGTTTTTGCTTGGTTTCCTTAACAACTACAGTGCTTTTATAATTATAAAATTCTCTCCTTTCACAATCCCCAAAATAGCCATGTCTCATGGTTTCAACACACCTGGACCCATAGTAACAGATATAGAAACTGCTGGGAACTGCATTGACACCTTCCCAGCATGCAGGAGTTTCTCTTGAAATACAATGAATCCAGATGCATTGGAAGCCAGTGAGAAGCACAGTGTATTTTGGAGATTGCAAGGACGCCAAAATGGCAGATCCCCCCCCCTACAGATCAAACTCTGTGCTTTCCATTTTGTTGTTGTTGTCAATCTTGTATATATTGAGTTCCCAGAGGGAGGGTTTCTTAAGTTTGGTTTATGTAGAGACAGGTCTCAGTCTTGGAATAAGATAGTCTATACCAACTTTTGCTGAAAATGGGACCCATAGTTATACCTGAAATAAAGATTTTGAGCTAAATTTACCACCAGTTTTGCCATTTATTTCCAAATTGGTCACTGTATTAGCAAATTTGGCAATTTTTAGACCAGATGGAGGAAATTTGTCTCATTTTCCAAGAAATTTGTAAAACTAATGAAAAATTGACATCAAGAAGGGACCATTCATATACCAGAAAGCTGAAAATTAGACCCGTATTGATGGGATATCCATATATATAATCATTTGTATTCAGAATCCCACTCAGAGTTCAAAATAAGTATTACCTAACAGCTTTTACATCGTCAACCATTACTGAACAGTTACGAGAAATACTGATACAACAGTCCAGAAGAAAGCATACAAGTACATACATACTTCATAATTTCACACAATGCAATGCAACTTTTTAAAGAAATACATAGGTTTTAACATTTCACCCCAGGACAGATTTTCGATATCTTTTATCAAATAAAAGATATTAAGAAAATACATCGGTCCTTGGACCGCATGTGTCACCTGCTGTCACGGTTTGTAAATGATAGGCCTCATATGACCTTTGACCTTGGCATGTGACCTTTGACTTCAACAAATGAGGATCCAATGTTGCACTTATGACTCAAGTTTGGTTCCAATTGAACTTCAACTTTTCAATTGAGGCCAATTTTACATTTTCAGCCTATCTTACAACTTGACCTCACATGACCTTTCACCTTTGTAAGTGACCTTTGACCTCATCAGCAAATGAGGGATCCCATGTCGCATCTATGACTCAAGTTTGGTTTAAATCCATCAGAGTATGCAGATATTACAGGCAAATGTTAACCCTTTTTCACAACAAAAGACAACAACAGACATCAACAACAACAGACATTGGAAAGACATCAACAACAGACAAAGTGATCCCTATGTCTTCCTGCCTTAAGGCAGGCGACACCAGGCAACACAAAAATAGACATGACATCATCAGTGACATTTTTTCAACAATTAAATTTTGACACATTAAATCAAAATTTTGACACATTGAATTTGTTCATAATGTTGTTTGGCATTAGTTCTGAAATTTGTATCCTTTCTTGTCTCAAAACTGATAATCCCAAGAGGATTTTGTAAAATTCTTTTGTATTCCTTTATAATTTGGTGACGTATGTACATACTCTATATGTAATCATACAAGTACACCATTTTCTGCACTGTACAAATTTTTATGAGAACTACTGACACAAATCTTTAATTCCTTGCAGGATTTTGTACAAGGTTTATACACTTTCCCCATACCCGAACTTTCTATATCTACAGAAAATATTGACCCCAGCTAGTGCCTCGCCCTGTTATGTGTTTATGTATGTACCTTTACGGGGAAAACAAAAGAAGCAAGAATTTGAGAACTTACTTGACCTACCTGGGTACTGACACACTGTCTTCTGACAAAATTTAAACACTTGCTGTGAGAGTTGAAACCACATTCTGTGAAAACAAACATAATATGTAATGTAAGTAAAGAAACTAATTAATAATGGAGCAAAAACAAAAAATTGTAAAAACATTGCTTTCATGAGATTGAGATTGACATATGACTACAGAATACAACTTGTGCTTGAGGTCATTTGCAGAAGTGCAGCACATGGCCAACGTCAAGCATAATTCAGCTCGAATGAAATCTTGCCTTTAACACCTGGACAAGATCCTGCATAAAGCCATAAAGGCTTCTTTGGTTTATATTTGCAGGATGCAGGAGTATCATTTTGTTTGAGATTTAACATAACTTATATTCCGTAACAATTTTGCAGCTTTAAATGGAGTGGGTGTCTGAGGGCATTCCAAGGGGCAAAATGCATTATTTTGATTTAAAACAATAACAGAACCACTGGTCATTAACCTCATTCATAACAGTTACTTTCTTATGAATTTACATTCCATCATGCCATTGCAAGATCAATTTTGCTCCAAACCTGTTTGAAATGTCATCTTTGAATAAATTACTCCATTTTCCCTGTAAAAAATAAACCACCCCACTGGCAAATTCACTTGTACTAAACCATTTGTGAACACACAATATGCTAAATGTGCTTAGGCGACGAAAATAAAAAACCCTGTTTTACGGGCCCAACCGACCCTGATTTTTCAGTTTTGCAGAATTTTTTTTTTTTTAGTTTTTCCAAAAATCATGTAAAATCAGCCTGTTTTTAGCCTAAATTTATCAATTTTGGCAATTTTTTTTAAAGAAAATTTGTTTGTAAAAGTTTTCTCATTTTTCTCTTGATTTTTCAGATTTTGGGGCAATTTTAGGCCAATTTTGAGTTCCAGAAAAGAAAAAAAAAATTAAAAAAAGAAAAAATTCGCCCGACCGACCGACCCTATTCGAAAGGTCCGCTCGCCCGTAAACAGGGTTTTCTTTTTTCGTCACCTTAAAGGGAATTCATTCTAATTTCAGAACATAAAGTTTTCATCTTGATTGAATGACCTCTGACCTGGTACTGATCAGAGCTCTGGGTACTGATCAAAGTATAGGACATGCAGAGATCGTAATAAAATATCAATAACTTCTGCATATTTACTGAACATTAAATCTAATTGGATTGCACTAATATGCAGGGTATGAACATTACAGAGATGTAACAGAGGAGTTGTCCCATTTCCTGAAAATCCAAAATTTGAACCGACGGCAAGGTCAAATTTTAGCGTATCATCCAGTGGAGCTCAGCGGAACGTAATTTTTACGCGATTTTAAGATACAAGACCCCCTTCTTCAAAATAAATTGGTACTTAAAACTTGGTTTTTGATGCAGTTCTACCTTTATCATTAACAATTTGATCTCAGAAAATTTTATTTTACATTTCCGGATTTTTTTTAATTTATGGCCATCTCTGACATTATAAAGAGATTTTTGAGGAAATAACCAATGACATATCATCATGTGAAAGCAAGAGTGTTATAAGGGCAATAGCTGCCATTTGTCAGAAATTCCTATCAAACATGCCAAGTCTTTGGTCAGTAGTAGTAGTGGAAGTAAATTCAAAGTTTCTAAATCCAGTTTTGTCCCCTACAAAACAGGGGTGGCCAGATTTACCTCACACTTGTAGCAATCGCCTGTACTCCCTCCTTTCACTTCACATTTGCCCGATTCAATGCATCCTCCATCCTTAACTCAACCCTCCTACTCTCCTCCTCCACTTGCTTCTTCCATGTCCTCTTTGATCATTCTCTCCTCCTCAAACCGCCCACCTTTCAACTCAAAAGCCCTTCTTTTGAAGGCTCTTGAAATGGTTCTTCAGGTGACAGTCACCTGAATAACCATTTCAAGAGCTACTCACTCTAGGAAAGATAAAAGTCATCCTAATATATGGCAGCACCCACATATATCAAATGGCAGCTATTGCACTTATGATGACCCTCTTGCACTCACATGAATTGTGTCAGAGTCAAGGATGTTTTTAGATAGGAAATATTGGTGATATGCAACTGTATCACAGTCAAAGAAGATTTTTAGATAGGAATGATAGACCTTTCTATTCTGACTCAGCTTGCTATACTATGCATGAAATTATTATTACACGTTGATGTGCTTTGTCCCTAACAGGCGGTTCATTTCAAATCAATAAAGAAGGGGAGTTCTGTGTGTAGGATGAGGAGCAACGGGTTATGTAATTCACCATTTGCCCTTTGCCAAATAGGTAGTAAAGTCATACCCAATGCATTGGTATTTTAAATAGTAGCACACACAAATACCGGTCTTAGATTTAAAGTATTTGGGGAAATGCATTTTTGTGCATTTGAAAGACAATATTGATTATTATTATGCATCTGAAGTTTCCATCTTACTGGGAATAGATGATAAAAACACAATCATTTTCCTTGTGGTTATATGTCAGAGGGTGTATGAGTCCATCCCACAATTAAACAGTTTTTAAAAAAATCACCTCAGAAGGTCATCACAGCTGTTTGGAAGTCTATTTATTATGACAAAACCAGAATAAAACAAAAAGATTCGCCAGAGACACAGTTTGGACAACTGACTTGGATTATTTGTCCACTAACTACATCTTGTATAAATTTTATGAAATTTCATTGTGGGCAAATGTGATTTTTTTTCCCTTAAAAATCTAGTTTTCTGTGTCTTCCTATGGAAAATGGGTATATAGAAGGTGCACTAACATACAAATCATGACCTTGTATGCCTATGTGTCAAGATTCCTGCAATGGATTTGTCTGATTTTTTTAATCATGATCATGAAATGTTTTGTGGTTCTTAAACTTCTTAAACACTTCAAATACTGACATGTGTTTAGTACAGTACAGTATAGGTACATTGCAATGCATTATGGGATTGGTTCAAAATACCCTCTGGTTATATGTAATGACTCTTCTCATTGGTTCTAGTCTTACGAATAGCAAGTCTCCAATTTAATACACAAGATTGATAACAATTGAGCAAAATACAACTTTTACTTCCTGAAGTCATTTTCTATTTCCCATCCGGCGGTTGTAAGGACACACTGAGAGATTTAATTTCCAGGTAACCGTATGTATATTGGATCATATACAGTGAATTACTATTTAATTAAAATTGCTTGTTTCAATGTGAAACACAGGCTGAATTTCATATTGGGGGCAAATACTAAATTAGAATTTTCAAAATTTTTGTACTCAGACACTAGAATTTTGTGGTTCCCGGCTTTCGCGCTCGCTATATTCAAAGAATATAAGCTGTGGGCTGCTTCATAAAAAACATACACACATACACACATACAAATACAAGTAATTCAAATAATTATTATTACTACATACATACACACGCACAACGGATTGCTAAGTGTTCATGCCAGCTATGCTAGCAGCCCACAAAAAACACATTTCCAGCTTATCCCTTTCAGATGAGGAAATGTTTTAAGATAAACATTTTATCAGTGTAAAAATTATGACTTTCCATTTTTTTAGGGACATCTGATATGAGAATTCTCTTGGTGTGCCTTAAGTGCAAATGATGGGTCATGTGATACGTGACACATTGTATATTGACTCTTCTCTGTTAATGTTCCTGTCTTCCCCTGCCCACACACTTCTTTCCTAAAATTGTCATGTGTTAATCTTTCCATTAGAACTTCAATTTGTTACAAGTATTTCAATTAATTTTACAGATATTTAAAATTAAGATCGGATAAATTTTCTGCAAAGGGGGTAAAATTATTGCCAAACTTAGCAGCAGCAAATAATGAAATAAGACACCCCTGTGTAGCCACTAAACAGAAACATGGACACTCTCTATTACAGTAATGGAGTCAATGAAGCACCAATGGCAGCCATCTCAATTCATATAGCAGCTGCGCTCAAGCCTGAATAGCTGCCACTTACAAAGTGAGCTACATGGGAATTCTGTAAATGGCAACAGTTGTCTTGAACTGGTACCATTCAACAGGCAGGACCACTGTTCAGGAATTTAGTGTATCAAACCCATTTCAGTAATTTTTAAACTGCACTACCTTTTATCACTTGCATGCACTCAATTGAGTTGCTCAAGTGAAAGCAATTGCTTTAAGAATCTCTTACCAACACATCTATGCCAGCTTTGAAGCATCCCCCATATGACTGAGTTGCAAGTCTCACATTGGTGGTTAGAACTCTTGCCTTTCCTCCTCCTAAATCTATGGCCCAATGCTGTCTTGATGTCAGGATTCTCTTCCGGCCCCTCCTGGAAAGGATGCAGTTGGGTGTCAATAAAATGGATAAAATCTGTGCAGGTATGGCTTGTTCAATACAATGTTTACAAGGATGTGCCACTCTCATGATCCTCTTTTAAAGGGACAGAAGGAGATTGTTTGAGGATACAATCTCTCTCAATTTGCACTTGATCAGTTGTAAAACACCTACACGAGAACCATGGGCAGTGCCAGGGGGTGGACACCCCCGAGAGTTTTAAAATTCAGGAAAAACAGGGGTTTTAAGAAATAAATTGCATAAAAATTAGGGCTTCTAACCTATATAGAGTTAATCTTGTAATGTTTCGCACCCTATGATGTTTTGTCCCTCCTATGATTTTACCCTTGCCCCCATGCCGAGAATATTACGTAAGGTTTATTAGATGAACAAGTAAAAAAGAAAACCAAAAACTATGTTTTGAACTTGCCTGCTATCATAATTGTCCCCAAAGAAAAGCATGCTTTGATTTTTTTGCTGTGCAAAAAAAGAAAATTCTAAATCATCACCTTAATGATCTTATTACATAACAATGATGTATTCTGCTTATTCACTTCAGGTGCATCTAATACCTTGTTAAGCATTCCACATATGCCAAAAAACCTAGATTTTTTATGGTTAGCCCTAAATTAGTACAGTAACGGATATTGCAGTATGCTTTATCGTACTAGCATCAAACCCACAAACACAACCACAACAAACAAAAGTTTGTTTCCCACAAAACTTGATTTTGGCAGGGGTGGCAAATTCTTTTGTTATTAGTCCATGAGGTGTGGAAATAGGTTTTGTTTCCATGGTCATTTGGGGAAGAATTTGATGCTTAGGTGATTAGGAACCAATGTTAAATTTTGGGAAGAATCGTGGATATAATGTGCCAGCAAGGAGCGCGAGAAGCAATCTGTTTTCTGAAGAAATAGGCCACCCCTGAGTGTGGGTGTTATGGTAAACAGCTGTCAGGCTCTATATACATAGTATAGAAACAATTGTATGTATGCTTAACTAAAAAAATGCCCCTCGTGAAGGAGCTGGTGTTGTGATGTCATTTTTATTTGCTTTTCCTCACGAGCCATTCAGAATACTAATAAGAAAAGAGGACTCTGAGAAATAAATATAGTCAAAAAATGGCCTAATTCTTGAAGAAGAAACTTCAATACGAACCCTCGATGAAAGGCTACTAATCTTTGAGAAGCTGGAATATAAGATGGTATCAAACAAGAGAATATATTAAACTACTGACCTATGAGCCTTCATAAGCTTCATCCGCAGACGGCTTGTACCAATTTGTCACCGAGTCTCTTCGTTGATCGCGCCACGTTGATTCCGTGGTGGATTGACTTAGTCCTTACACGTTTTCTATTGACCAAACTCTAGCCTCCTCTACTTAGATATACCCAAAAGAATCCCTTTAAGTACACACACATCGCGTATCACTTTTATGATCTACCATTTATCTGTAGCTAAACAGTTTTTTTCCCCAATCATTATGTAAAATTAGAAAATAATATGAAAGTATCCTATGTGCAATTTTCCTATGGCCAACTTCATAGACACACCTTTTGCTGAACCCTAAGGTCCGTCATGCCACAAAAGCGACTTAGACCTGCGTTTTAAAGAATGCAACAGAGAGCACATGTGTTGCCCGTTGGATCGAGATGTTCGCTCATAAGAATAATGGTCTTGTGAGGTTCGAGTCTGCCTGTCGCCCAATGTGTTGAGCCCTGGGGCAAGCCAGCACTCCTTACCTCCCTTGCCCTCTCTCCACCCAGGAGATATAAATGCGGTACTGGCATATGCTGGGAAGTAAAACAGACTCGCTAGCATGCCGGAGATGGACCAAACCCCCATGTAAATTATGATGAGAGTCTGCGCCCATGAAAGCCAGACAGAGAGAGATGGGCACTCCGCCTGCAGATGCACCAAGTTACCCATTTAAAGTAACAGGAGGAGCTTTTTTTTTTAGAATACAAATTTCTCAAATATGCAATTGATCGATTGCTTATGACCACGTTCATTACCAAGAACGTTCGAAGGTTTATTGGACAAACAAGCACGGAAAAGAAAACCGAAAACCTTCCCTTGTTTTCAATTGCCTGCTATCCTCAATCATCCCTATAGAGAAACCAGGCTTTGAATTTGGTCCCCATGCACAACAGAAATTACTAAATCATACTACTATTTATACATTAAAATACACGTCGCGCGCTCTCTCGAAAACGACTAAATCCCACCTAAGCGTGTGGGGAGCGGTTTACAAATTTTTAAAGAATCAGCCTGCAAATACCCCCCTTAAACTCAAAAATCCCTCCTTAAACACCAACAACCCCCCTTTTTAAACCTGGGCAACCCCCCTTTAACTAGTGCCAAACCCACTTAAACCACAACAAGACCCTTAAGCCCAGACCACCCCCACTTAACGCATGGATCAACCCCTTTAAACCGCCGACACCCACCCCTTAAACCCCAACAATCCACCTTAAGCCCAGACAACACCCCCGTTTACAACCGCGGACAACGATGATGCCAACGTCTCGCATGCCACCGGCAATGCCATACGCACATGTATGACGTACGTCATATGCGCCTGCTAATTGTGTGCACGGCTGCGCTGCATACGCGTATGATGTGCCAACAAAACCCCGTAACCCAACAACCCCCTTAAAACCAAAAAAATTCCCCCCTTTAAAAAAAATCTTCCCAAAAACCCCCCTTTAAACCGGGACAACCCCTTTTAAACTCGTGACCCAAACCCACCTTTACTTTTAAACCACCAACAGCCCCCTTACGTTTAAGCCCAGACATACCCCCCCCATTTAAACCGGACAAACCCTTTAAACCCGAACAACCCATCCTTAAAACCCCCAAAATATCCCCCATTAAGTCCAGACAACCCCCCTTAAATCCCGGGACAAACCCCCTTTAAACACAGACAACCCACCTTAAACCCCCAAACAATCCCCCGTAAACCCAAAACCCCATTAAAGCCCGGATAGGACAACCCCCTTAAACAGACAACCCCCTCCTTAAACCCGGACAACCCCCCCTTAAACCTGACAAACCCCCCCTTAACTTGCTAGCAAGCCACCTTAAACCACAACAAGCCCCTTAAGCCCAGACAACCCCCCACAACCCCAACCCCCCTTTAATCCGGACAACCCCTTTAAACCTCGACAACCCACCTTAAACCCCAAACAATACCCCCTAAAGCTCAGACAACCCCCCTTAACCGGGAAAACCCCCTTATTTTTCCCGTTAAACCAGACAACCCACCTTTAAACCCCAACAAATCCCCGCGCTAAACCCCAACACCCCCTTAAAGCTGGACAAACCCTCACTAAAAACCCGTGCACAAACCCCCCTTAACCCGCGGACAAACCACCTTAAACCATAATCAGGTGAGGAGTTTTTACATGATTCCCCACCCACTCCATACAAGTTTCATAAAGAATCGGACTTAATGCGAGTCTTCAGATAAGTTGGTTCACAAGTTTTTTGCGGACCTGAAAATACCACAATTCTAGCCCATAAATAGGCCAAATATAGCACTATTTAATTTAGCCATCTCATGCGCCACAACCTAATCACGCGACGAGAGTACATGATCCCACCCCTCCCCCAAGTCATCAAAATCGGACTATATGGATCTTAAGATAGTTTGTTCCCAAGCTCTTTTGATTGCTAACAAATACCCCAAATTCTAACTCATTATTATTGCAAATTACGCGTACCTAACTTAGCATAGGCCGACGTCCATAATCTAATCAGCTGACGGGCATGGCAGTCCGATCCCACCCACACCTTCTCTCTTGGCACACAAACCCTCACCTCCTCCCACCCCTCCCCCCCCCGCCCTCCGCCTCCACCCTAATCCTCTTTTACCCACCACCATGACTCTCAACACCATTAACCCTCTCCGTCTATCTCCCCTCACGCTCTCCCACTCTCACCCACTCATTCCCCCAAAGTAATTGCGTTCCCTCCCCCCCCCCCCCCCCCCCCCCCCCCCCACAATCCCCCACCACCCCCCCCCTCCCCTTATGGGTCTCATGTTATCGCGTTCACAAGATGTGTTTGGGAAAATCCCCAAATTCACTAATTATAGTTATAGCCAAATTAGCGATTACCCAATTAGCATATGACACGCTATACTCTAATCAGATGAAGGGCATGCACTCCGATACCACCCACCTCCCCCTTCCCCAACACCAAGTTACTCACCATAACCCTTATGCCTCTCATCTGTGTATAGCGTTCACACAGATTGAATTTGCGACGCCGCCGACCGCCACCGAACGGAACGCCGCCTTAACTGTTAGCATAATCCCCTTCTGCTTTCGCCAGGGGGATAATAAAAAACAGGCGTATTTAAGCGTATTCACACTTCAGGTGTGATCTAATAAATTGCGTAAGCATTATCAAATATGACCAAAAACCTGGGTTCGAAAAAAATTGAAGGCGCTCTCTCTGGAAATGCTCATCATGTAATCATTTAAGTGTCATATTTATCCCAACAGAACACATTTTCCTTTGCCAATGACATGAAGGTATTTTTTATATTATTTGAAATTTGCATTTTAATCGTTGCACATTTTACTTTATGAAGAAAATTTGTATAACTGTCAATTTTTGACAAACCTAATGTGAGTTAGGACCAGTCTAACGTTTGGACACTACAGACCGTAATGTGACAAAACTTGAAAAGATAAGAAGTATTTTTTTAATGAAGCCGAAGACTTAATTTTACAATTTGTTTTACAATAATCGCTTAAACCTGCAGGACTTGGCTCAAGCTCTGTATAAAGATGTCCAGACTTGGGATTAGGCCATCATACTATAATTTCTGTTTTCTTACTGTTTGGTATAAACTACACATAGACAGACATCTTAAAAATGTTTAGGAAATTGTCAATTTTTTTAACAAAAATGACATAGTCAATGATTATAGAATCGTGCTTTGTTCAAGAAGATGCAACAACTTGCTTGAATTAGCACCCTCTAAAATGATTTTATTTTGAGACTCATTTTTAACAAAAACGACAATAAAGTTCAAATTTATTAGCAGTTTCCAATTAGCTAACATAAAGATTACGATGTCAACTTGCCTCTCATTTTGAAAAATATAGAGTTCCCCTAAAATAACAGTCCCCCTTCTTTTGCACGAAATAGAGAGTAGGATAATATTTTTATCTTAAAAAATCAACATTATTTAGAGGAATATCTGCAAAGTAGTCACCTAATTTCTCCAAGTGCACGTCTACTGAATCAAAACGATAGAGCCATGATACGGTAGTTCGCTGAATTTAACGATCTACTTCGTGCTCCAGCCGACTGGGGATCACTTACGTTCCTCACTAAAAATTTAAAAAATTATGTAAACCAGAGCGAAAGCTGTATCCCAATGAAAAAGTGCCACATTATTTAAGAAAATGAATATAAAATGTCAACTCAAACTTTACTCCCAGAATGTCAGTTTAGAGTGACCAATATTGTCATCCCTAACCTCAAGACCAACAATAGCAGCTCATGCATTTCAACAATCAATCTAAAAAAACTCAGATCTCTTCCAACAGGTATGCAGGTACCCATGCTTAACTGCCTACACTGTTGAAAGATTTTAAGCTATATCAGTTGTTATGACTTCGCAGTATGAGCTCTAGTATCTGTCATAACTTAAAGGCGACACATCCTCACCCGCCTCATGATTTTTAAAAAATGATCAGGTCGACTTTGAAAAAATACCATTGCCTCTTCTTGGCTAAATTGAATAGACAATGGGTTTTAAAGACAATAACGTGCGGAATACTAGGTTATGCACAAAATTAGGTAAGTCCTTGCCATGGGCTTTTTCTTTCATGAATTTGGCCCCTTTACATGTTCTTTCGAAAAAATTATTAATCATATGGTCAAAGGTATTTGAAACACAAAGTAGAATCTCAGGATTTCTTTTATCGCGAAGAGGAAAGAACTTGCCAAGGCGAACAAGGACATAACTTCGAAGTCTATTCAAACGTGCGTGCACAGTAACAATAGACAAGATGGAAAGAATGTGAAGTGTGTGACCGGGACGATAGTTGAATATCATAGGCTCCATTGTTCGCTTGAGCATTTGAGGTTATGTGTAATACATTGTCACTGATATTCTGGGAAATAATTGAAGTGACATTTGATTCTTTTTCTAAATAATGTGCACTCTTTTCATGTGGGGACACAGCTTTTCGTGGTGAAGATAATAATAAATGTTTAATTTTAGTGAAGGAAATAGTAATCCCCAGCGATGGAGCACGAAACTTTAAATAAAAGGCAAAAATTGTATTATGTACCATTGCCTCCTATATATGATTTGAAAAGGGTTGTTACTTGTTGAAACCAGATTTGAAATTATTTATGCTTGAAGGTATTTAAGCTTTTTCATTTATGTTTTATTTAACATGAAAAGTTTAGACAAGAGTAACACCATGTACTTAGGCACTGCTTTCTCGATGTGCTCAATGTCTAAATGAGCTAAGTCTAATTATTAGT
This sequence comes from Ophioderma brevispina, assembly GCA_023653785.1. Lineage (NCBI taxonomy): Eukaryota > Metazoa > Echinodermata > Ophiuroidea > Amphilepidida > Ophiodermatidae > Ophioderma > Ophioderma brevispina. The sequence goes on from JAMKCH010004178.1 coordinate 106,820, forward strand.
GTTGAAATGGGGCAACTCAAAGCTAAGACAAAAAATCCAAAATTGGAGTCAAGCCACTCAAAATAGAGGGACGCAATCATCTCAATACAGCAAAGCAGCAATTAAAATCAATAATTAAGCATTTCAAAATAAGGACTGTTCCCAATCCCAGCCTCAAAACAGGCCATGTTAGGAGAGTCCTTATCATGATACACGCGCTTTTACGGAACAGCTTACACTGACTGAATACATCATAACACCACCACAAACCATACCAAGACTATGGATATGCCAAAAAGAATTAATACCACAAAACAAGAGGAGCAATGTTTGTTTACAGGAAGCTGTGCCAATTTTGATTGTTTGATGCCATTGTAAGTGCATTTCGGTTTTTATTTGTGGAACTGAGAGACATGGAAAATTTTAATTTTTTTTAGAGGAAAAACAGTGCCTCAGAGGATAAAAAAAAATTATTGTAAAAATATATGAGTTATCCCACTCATTATTTTGTATAACTAATAATTTGACAGGGAAAAATGGTTTGAAATTGCTTGTTGCACCTACATTTGGTGTAGATTTTGCAGGTTATGTTTAAGAGAAAATCCTTGTGTTGGGCTACCGACTGAAACAAAACTTTTTTTGCCTCATCACAAAATTGATTTTAAGATGTACTTTTTGATTTAAATAAAAACATTTTTGTTGTCTATGATTTAGAGATCCATGGCCTGATTGGGCATAACCTTGAAATTGTAACTACTTAGTTCACAGTTAGACAAGAATGTATATTTATTACTAATCTTTCTTAGAGATTGGCCAGCGCCATGTTGTGGTAGAGAAAAAAATGGCAATCCAAGCGCACATTTTTTTTATTGGTAATCAATAACCTTGTTCCAAGATCCCGGATATTTCCTGAACAGTGGTCAAAAAATATTGAGTATCTGAAGAAAGCTAACTATTTTCATCATTTTACTTTGTGAAAATATTAGGGCTAAAGATTGTCTGGATTGGATGTTCTGCGTGACAAAAACTTTCTTTGGGCGTGACAATATTAATTCTAAAGATGATATATAGGGTCAGGGTCATTTAATAAATTGGACCTTACCCTTCATGATAGACCTATTATAAATAAAAGTTTATTTGTGAATGTTTGTTGATTCATAATGTGGTACCTTCAAATTTTTTTTAAATATAAAAGACTGAAGGATGTCCCAAAATAACGGGAACCTTCAATGATGGTTTAGACTTTTAACACATGAGGATACCCCAGACAAAGTCAACATGGAGTCTTTATTATCCTTGCAGATCATCAAGCAAGATTCACTCACCTCTGGTTGAGAGAAGGGTTCTTATGCATTCCAAGATCCTCATTGGTGATTTCAGCAAAGTCTGATCTTTGGACGGTTAGGCTGAGTCTTGTGTCTGTGTCACTTGATGTGGAATGGCTGTCTATTAGTGGTTTACTGTAACAACACGTAATGTGCATCCAATATAAAATTCTCCTTTCTCATTTAACCTGTTGATTTATCATTCTGTAAACTTGGACTCTGGAGGTGAAACTTAAAGGTGGGTGACCCGACGGACAAACTGTTCAACCATACTTTACTCCATCATAAATTTAGATTTTTATATCTGAAATAATTAAAATGCTGTTACCAACTGTACCAGTGTGTGGGTCCTGAATTCAATTCTAGCGATCTTATCAAAGCAAAACTGACAAAACTACAGATAAGCAAAAAAGTATACAGATACAGGAAAAAAGAACAGATGAGTATGAAACCTGGAACACAAGGGGAAGGGGGAAAGGGAAGGGTGACAGGCAAAGGACTGGGAGAAAAAAGATGAAAAAGAACAATATTTAATGGAAGTAATGAGCAGAGAGGTGCTGACGATAATGAAAATCAGGGGCCATGGAAAGTGGGAGCGACAGAGGGCCGATGGGCAAAGGGACTCGGAGAGCCTGTGAAAATAGAAAATGTTAGTTAATGGACAAGACAAGGTAACTACTGGAATGTTCTTTATGACAACTCAACACAATTGGGTCATAGTGGTGTCATCTGGTTACTTATCAAACATTTTAAAGGCAGGAAATAAAAATACGTATGAATATTTCAATTTTGTTAATTCAATTACAATCATTTATAAACAACTGGTTAAAAGGCTTATACAAACAATGTATTTTTTTTTTCAATTTTATATATTGAGTAATTTCCGACATGCATTGTCATGATTTGGATAATCAAATCATTTATTATGACACAACAAAACACTTTCTCTTTAATATCATAACATACAACCTACTCTTAATCTTTATGAAAGAGCCAAGATACATTTTAATAGTACAGGTGCTTGTTACGATTTTTAGGTATGTGTTCTATACTTGATGCGAGAGATGGCAATGACACCTACACCCCATCAAGTACAGTGGGAAACAACTTGTGGTTTTGATGGATGGACGCCAAGAATGCATGTTGCCCAAGACCCTCTCGATACTGTGGCTAATATTGATGATAATCACTAAACAGTGTTTTTGTTGATATCTTGGGAATGAAATGGATATTTGAGGCGGGCTCAAATTCAGGACGCAATGAGAAAATACAGCCTTCATCTGTTATCTCAAAATACGATATACTTCCGGGTAAATCAGGAGGGGGCCCCAAAAGAGGATCGGAACACGCACCCTTTAATAAAACATATTTCTTATTTCAAAGAAATATTTTGGCACAAATATGCAGGTTTTGGATGACCTAATTTTGATTAATTCAATACAAAAAACTTAAACTAAACTTAAAAACTACTGATTGCATTGACTTTGCCTCTCATACGTTACGTAGGATAGAAACTACATTTTACAGTAAAAATACAAATTAAGAGAAACAATGAGGAAATAGTTCATTACTGAGAAAATATCCATGTACTAAAGTAGGATCAATTTTCGATTCTGCTTAAGAATTATATTGTACTGTAACTTAAGTGATATTATGACACAATTGGTTTCAAATCTTTAGGCAATTTCATTAAAAGATTTCAAAAATCAAATATGAAAGTAATTGTAAAACCTTCACCCAAATTTGTGTTTAACATTTAGCTATTTGTGTTTGCTTTAAGGCAAAAAACCATATTGTATCAAATTTATTCATGATATACTTGTTTTTACCTTGAGAATTAAATTGCTTTCCCTCCAGCTTAAATCTGGGACGATTCAACTTAAAGCCACTGTATTGAAGGTAAATTTAATTGTATCACTCTTAGTGTGATATGAATATTCTTCACAAAACACCTGAGGGTCTTGATTTTAAAATGTTGAAACCTGATATTTTAGCTTGAAGGTACATGAAAATATACTAATTGGAGTAATAAAGACCTAATATACTAAGTGCGTAATACAGACTACATGTAATCTACTAGTAAATTGAAGACTGGAAAAAGAGTGGAATTCCTAAATCCAAATTATCAAAACAATGAGTATGTGTTTCAGTGAAGAACCTAATGATTATTATTAAACTCATCTTACTGGGGGAATTTCATGTGAAAAGGGTGAATTTTCATGTGGAAAGCTACGAAAACAGATTTGTTTTCTGCACGGACCTGAAACAAGACACAGTAAGTAATTTCTACAAGATTAGGGCTAAACAGCCAATTAACTTTCCATCAAAACTGAATCACAAAGTTGATTGTTTGGAGTTTATTTATGTAGGTCAATGGATTTTGTGTGTCAGTGGTTTTTTTGTAATCAGGAGCACCTGTAGTGTATGTCCAAAAAGTAAATATGGCCACTGCACATTTTCACAAAATATGAAATTCTTCAATGTGTCTCAAATGTAGTCTAGGCAATTGGAAGAATAGAGATTAAATTTACACAACAGGCGGTTCTCGAACCACAGGTCTCGCCTGCTTTCGCGCGTAATTGTAAGACAAAAAGCAGCACACCAGAGTTCAACTGTGGCGTCCAAGGTGTCCCCCAAAAAGTTGTGCAAACCAGATAAACTCAAATTTCTTAACTTAGTTTACGTCACACTATTTCATTTGAAAACCACATAGGGGTCACAACATTTGCCATTGTGGAGATATTAATCTTGCTGCAATTGAAACCCCCCACGAGATAAAGTCGAGGGATGTTTAGGATTTAGCACCAATGGTTTTGCATTGATAGTATTTTTTAATTCATGATCGTTCATTGACAACCACCCCAAGGGGTCAAAAACATTCCCATTGTGGAGTATAATCAGAGAAGTCTAAACAAGAGCAGAAACTAAGCTGGTTTAGGAAGTCGCACCCCCGTGGTTGGCCTTTTGATAGTTTCTATACCTCTCAACTTTTCATTTGACACCACCCTAGGGGTCACAACTTTTCCATTGTGGAGATATGAATCTTGAAAAGTTCCCCCACATGAGCACAAGTAAGAGTGTTAGGAGTAGCACCCGGCGTTTGCATTTATAGTTCTATATTCTCATGCTTTCATTTGCTACCACCAGAGAGGTCACAACATTTCCGTTGTGGAAGATAACGAATCTTGAAATGTCCCAACAATTAACGGGAACCTTCTAATGATGGTTTAGCCTTTTAACACACCTGAGGATACCCCAGACAAAAGTCAACATGGAGTCCTTCTTATCCTTGCAGATCATCAAGCAAGATTCACTCACCTCTGGTTGAGAGAAGTGGTCTTCTGCTATTCCAAGATCCTCATTGGTGATTTCAGCAAAGTCCTGATCTTTGGACGGTAGGCTGACTTCTGTGTCTGTGTCACTTGATGTGGAATGGCTGTCTCTTCTTGGTTTACCTGTAACAACACGTAATTTGCATCCAATATAAAATCTCCTTTTCTCAATTTAACCTGTTATTTATCATTCTGTAAACTTGACTCTGGATGTGAAACTTAAAGGTGGGTGACCCGATCGACAACCTTGTCCACCATCTTTACTCCATCAAAATTTAGATTTTTATATCTGAAATAATTAAAATGCTGTTACCAACTGTACCAGTGTGTGGGCCTGACATTTCAATTCTAGCAGGATCTTTATCAAAGGCAAACTGACAAAACTACAGATAAGACAAACCGTATACAGATACAGGAAAAAAGACAGGATGAGTTATGAAACCTGGCACAAGGGGAAGTGGGGAAAGGGACGGGTGACAGGCAAAGGGACTGGGAGAGAAAGCTGAAAATAGAACAATATTAATGGAAGTTAATGAGCAGAGAGGTGCGTGACGATAACTGAGAAATCAGTAGGGCATGGAAAGTGGAGGACAGATGGGCGATGGGCAAAGGGACTCGGAGAGCCTGCTGAAAATAGAAAATGTTAGTTAATGGACAAGACAAGGTAACTACTAGAATTTAATGACAACTCAACACAATTGTGTCATATTGTGTCATCATGGTTACTTATCAAACATTTTAAAGGCAGACATAAAATACAGTATGAATATTTCACTTTTGTTAATTCTAATTACAACATTTATAAACAACTTGGTTAAAAGGTATACAAACAATGTATTTTTTTTTTCAATTTTATATCATGCAGCTCATATTTACAGACATGCATGTCATGATTTGGATAATCAAATATCTATTTATTATGTACACAAACAAATACACTTTCTCTTTACATTATCATAACATACAACCTACTCTTAATCTTTATGAAATAGCCAAGATACATTTTAATAGTTAAAGGTGCTTGTTCCGATTTTTATGTATTGTGTTCTCTACTTGATGCGAGAGCATGGCACTTGCACATACACCCCATCAAGTACCGTGGGAAACAACCTTGTGGTTTTGATGGTGGACGCAATAATGCATGTTGCAAAGCCCTATTCGATACTGTGCTAATATTGATGATTTTTTTTTTTTTTTTTTTTATCTTGGGAATGAAATGGATTTGAGGGCTCAAATTTCAGGACGACAATGAGAAAAATACAGCCTTTCATCTGATATCAAAATCGATACTACTTCCGGGTAAATCAGGAGGGGGCCCAAAGAGGATCGGAACACGCACCTTTGATAAAACATATTTCTTATTTCAAAGAAATATTTTGGCAAAACTATTGCAGGTTTTTGGATGACCTAATTTTTTATTAATTAAATACAAAACTTAAACTTAACTTAAAACTTAACTGATTGCATTGACTTTGCTCTCATACGTAGGATTAGGAAACATACATTTTACAGTAAAAATACAATTACAAGAGAAACACTGAGAAATAGTTCATTACCGAGTAAAAATCCATGTATCATAAGTAGGATCAATTTTAGATCGTGCTAAGAATATATATTGTACTGTAATTAAGTGATATTATGCACAATGGTTTCAAATATTTAGGCCCCAATTCATTACAAGATTCAAAATCAAATATGAAGAATTGTAAAACCTCACCCAAATTGTGTTTTAACTTCTCGCTATTTGTGTATGCTTGCAGTCAAAACCCCAATTTTATCAAATACACTATATACCTTATGTTTTAACTTGACATTAAATGATTTACTCCGCTTTAAATCTGGGACTGATTCAACTTAAAGCCACTGTATGAGTAAAATTTATTTATCACATCTTAGTGTGCTATGAATATTTTCTTTCACAACAACCTTAGGGGTCATCTGATTTTAAAATGTTGGAGAAACCTGATATTTTAGATTAGGTACCATGAAATAGACTAAATTTGAGTAATACAGACCTAATATACTAATGCTGAGTAATACAGACTACATGCATCTACTAGTAAACAGTGGAAAAGTGGAAAAAAGAGTGAATTTCCTAAATCAAATTATCAAAACAATGAGTGATGTGTGTTCAGGTGAATAACATAATGAATTATTAATTTAAAACTCATCTTTACCGGGGGAATTTTCATGTGAAAAGGGTGAATTTTCATGGTGGAAAGCACGAAACACACTCTTTGTTTTCTGTCACGGCTGAACAAAGAACCGTAATATCTACCACTGCTAAACAGCCAATTAACTTTCCATCAAAACTGAATCACAAAGCTTGATTGTTTTGAGTTTTATGTTTGAAGGCATGTGTTTTTGTTCAGTGGTTTGTAACTCAGGAGCATACTGTCGTGTATTGTCCAACACTTTACACGCACTGGCACATTTCACAAATATGAAAGTTCTTCAGATTTGGCTCTCAATGCTAGTCGAGGTAAAAATTGGGAAGAATAAGATACATTTTACACATACAAGGCGGTTCTCAACCCAGTCTGGCCTGCTTTCGCGCTAATTGTAAACAAAAAGCCCCAGCACACCAGAGTGCAACTGTGGTGCGAGTCCAATGGTGTCCCCCAACAAGTTGTGCAACCCCACCAGATACCACTCCAATTTTCTTACTAGTTTTTTACTTTCCCACTATTTCATTTGACACCACCTTATGGGGTCCCAACATTTTCCATTGTGGAGATATCATCTTGCAAGTTTGAAACCCCCCCACGACATAAGTCAAGAGATGTTTAGGAATAGTACCCCTGGTTTTGCATTTGAATATATCTTTACTTCCGATCTTTCATTTGACACCACCCCAGGGTCACAACATTTTTCAATGTATCATATTAACTCATAGAAGTCCCAACCAAGAGCAATAACTAAGATTTTGAGTAGCACCCCCGGGTTTTGCAATTTTGAATAGTATTGCTATACCTCGCACTCATACTTCATTTGTCACCACCCTAGGGGTCACCACCTTTTCCACTTGTGGAGATATAATCTTGAAAAAGTCCCCACATGATCAAAAGTAAGAGCTGGTTAGGATTAGCACCCCCGGGTTTGCCTTTTATAGTATTCTATACTTCTCACTCTTCATTTGATACTACCATAGAGGTCACAACATCTCCGTTTGGGAGCTATTAATCATTGAATGTCCCAACATCATCATAACCAAGAGATGGTTAGGAGTAGCACCCCCGGGTTTGCATTTATAGTATTTTTATTTCCTGCTCTTTCATTTGACACCACCCCCAGGAGCCACAACATTTTCCTTGTAATAATATATTAATCATGAAAAGTCATGAAAAACCCTTAAATTCACTAAAATTTAGTAAATATAAAAAAAGGAAAAAAAATAAAAAAAATATTTTTGAAAAATCAATGTGCCACATTTTAAATTTGACGTCGCCTACGGGGTTCCAGAAGTGATGAATCCCACATTTTGCGATTTTCACAATTTTCCAAGAATGTAAACATGCCCTGGCAACCCACAAGACTGACCAGAATAGAAAAACCATTTCAATGAAAACGTGGGCACTGATCTAGCTTATTATTGATGTTAAGGTGGCTGTGAAGTCCGGAACTTAGTTCCAATGGCCAGTTTTTAGTTTTTTTCACTTTTTAACGGCATTAACATGTTGCTTTCATATATTTAACAGATCCTATCATATATTTATTTTTTCCTCATATTTTGTTTCATTTTACTTTTACTATGTTACGCATTTTTGACCAAGAACAATCAAATGGGCTGAACTGCAAAGGGTGGGTATTTCGGCGGGTGATTACGCTACGCGCCTGTGCTATTCGGCGCGAGCGATGTTAATGAGCGTCATCAGAAACGCCTTGATGCATCATTCTATATGACGCACACCCATGGTAACTTGTATGCCATTGTAAAATGGTTGCCCACGGGAGTTGCTTTTGCAAACAGTATGGGATTTAAATTTCACGATTTAAGCCTCTAACTTTGTTGAATTTTGATCACTAAGGTAGCCAGATGAATCCCACCCCCCCCCCCCCCCCCCCCCCGCAATTTTGGACCTGGTGCAAAGCAGTGTGACGAAACATAGATGAAACGCTTGTGGTTTGGAATAAGGCTATATTTTGTACGAACTGGGACATATTTGGACAAAATGGCGCTTTTCTCTGTTTTCGTTTCCGCGATAATTCGTGATTTTCGGTTCCCAGTTACTCGAAAGCCGTATCAGCAACAGGTAAGAAATGAAAGCATCGTATAGAAGCATATCAACATCCTAGGGTCGGTATTTTAGTTTTTTTCATTTTTGTTAAAAATCGTGATTGATGTCAACCTTTGAACAATCTTGGCGTTGTTCCAAATTGAACTACGCGGTTTTTGGCTTTTTTGGCAAATAATTTTGATAAATAGTGCAGACTTTGAAAAGGGGAAATACCGAACCTAGAACTATGAATCTGTAATACAAATACGAACAGGCACATTTGATAACATTTCTAGCTTTTTTTATAGGGAACCAAAAAAAATGAGTGAAAATCTCGATTTTTTTTAAAATAAGTTTTGTTAACTCTATATAAAGACCGTTATTTTGGGGAAAAAAAATTATCATATTGATTCTTTGAGTCATTTCCTTCTCAAATATGTATACTTTTATATTGTTGGAACAACAATTAGAAGATACGTGCAACAAAAGTTCCTTTGAATTCTTGACTTCACAGCCACCTTAATACCTTTGTTGTGGGTACTCCCCCCCTCTTGATAGTCTGTCTGTTTTGTACACCTGTTTTGTACACCACCAAATCACACACGGCCATATACTGCCAAATAAACACATGCTGACCTAATTTATTGTAAGGTAAACAAACTCCTGAATCAATTCTTTGTGAAGGTGTAGTATTTCAACACTGACCATTGACAACCTGAGAAAATTTTGGTTGAAATGGACCACGCATTAGCATTAAGTTGCAATTTTTAAATAATCAAAGAATGCCCTTTCAGTGGTGCCGACATGCATTTTGCCACATTAATTATTCACACACAAGAATGCATTTACCAGATAGTAGTCGCATATAGCGAAGGACTGTTTTGCATATCCATGTCTCATTTCATGCGATACCGCAATATCGCATATTTAATTAGATCAATTGCCATCAAACAATGCCCTTTATTGATCACACTTGTCACCTTTGACCGCAATTGTGTTCAATACAAAAGATGTACGGCAGAATGGTCTCATGTAGCGACAGGAATTTTGCATATCCAATGTCCCATATTCAGCTCATACAGCAAGTTATTATTTTATTAGATCAATTGTATCAAAAATGCCCCCTTTAACGGCCCAAATTGCCACTTTGACCCAATTATGATGCCCCAAAAGATGCATGGCATAGTATTCTTTCATGCACGAGGAATTTTGCCTATCACGATGTACGGTTTCAGAGATCCAGTAATTACAACGTATAGTTAATTAGCTCATTTGCTACCTAAGCCGCTGTAGCACACACGCTCAAATTGGAAAAGAAGATGCGGCAGCCATGATAGGCTTTCATTGCGTGAAGGAAATTTCCGTATCCAATGTACCGTTGCAAAATATGCAATTACGCTTTTTTTGCATATGAATTAGCTCATTTGCATACCTTAATTTGCCCGAAATACAACCGAAATCTAATCAGTTAGAGAACGCTCCAGCCCACTCCCTTCCACCAAGTTACATCATCATACTCACTTACGGAACTCCAGAATACTTGTACAAAAGCCTTGCGGGAAAATTTTCGTTAATTATGCAAATTCGATACTTAATTAGCATATTTTCCGCCAAACATCTAATCAGGTCGAGAACTCGTGGACCCGCTTCTTTCCACCAAGTTACATCGTTAGCATAGCCCTACGGCAACTCCAGATAAATCGTACACAGCCCGTGAACACGGACGTCAGGCAGACAGCATGACAACAGACAGACAGACATACAGACATACAGACAGACAGACGGACAACCGACAGACAGACAGACAAGTGAATTACTAAGTCTCTGCCGAACAAAGTTCAGGCGAGACAAAAAATACCATACTCAAAACAGTAAGGACCTTAATAAGAGGTTAAAGACATCCATGGAAATTTAAGTTTTACATAACTTAATCAACAAATGGTATATTAAATGAATATCATAGACTCGTACTCATTGATAAAAACCACAAAAGGTCACAGACCGGTCAAACGTGGCACATGCAATGGGAAACATGCATACGGAGTTTGTTGGGTTTCTGTGTTAAACCCCATTTCCGTTGTCTGCTGAATTAATGTCGCCGGCGACAGTGACATATTAAAAATCTTCTGTTTATCAATAAGACGCTGATTTAGTTAATTCATTTCAGGGTAGGACTAATGTATATAACCGCATACAACAATGGAAAAATATCGATTTGGAAAAATCTGGGGGCGCACTATTTTTAAAGTGTCTCTTAAAGTGTTGCATTTTGGTGTGTACACCTTTCATTAAAGCCAAGTAGAGGAATGTGAGTATGTATCATTTCCTTGGTTCGGGACATATGGCCTGGGGCATATGATCCTGGAGCATTAAAATAAATCTGGAAAAATATCCTAACTCAAATATGGTCAGGGAGCATATTTTAATATGGTCCTGGAGCATAAATAAAAAATATGGTCCAGGACCATACTTTGAATTGCTGATATGCTCCTGGAGCATATGGAATACACAAACGAGTTCAGGAGCATAGGGAAAATATGCTCCTGGAGCAGTAGAGAAAAATATTCGAAGATATGGTCCTGGAGCATGAATTTCTGGCCAAAATCTCATAGAGTTGACCACACCCCATATACCATAACAGTATACAGTTAAATCATGGGCCAAATTTGGATCTAGTGATGAGTGATTGAATTCTTTCACCTGGAAGTGAATAACTGTTTGGACTGAGTGCTGTATTGACTTGGTGGAAGTAGAGATTTTTGTATCGGTCATCGGATTGGGGGCTGATTTTGCCAAAAAATTGTCAAAAAAAAATATGACTGGGCAAAAAAATATGCCAGGAGAAAGCAGATTCTCAGACAATTGTATTGATAAATAACGAAAGGGTCAAAGTATAGTGGAGTTTTTTTGCCAGTTTTTAAGTGGAAAACACGGGACAGAGATTTCATCATATCCTATGAAATTCCTCATTGGAACTTTGATAGCAAATTTGGACACCCAGAGGTTTAACTTATACTCCTCGGCAGTCAATTCCTACTAGGAGTAAGTAATTAAGTGTATAAACAAGTTTTGACCAGTGCAATCTCTAACCCTAACCGGACGAGAGGCCATGAGAGCCAACGAAAACGTGGTACCCGGTCGGAGGAAAATTTGTTTTTTCGTTGCTCGGGGCCGTCAACACCTATTTTTGGTTCGCGCAACTGACTCGCATTGCGCCTCATTGCTTCTGGGCCGTATTACCGGAAAAAGGACGCGCTTGTTTTCGTTGCCTCTGGGCCGTCTCCCGGAAAAATTGCGGCATTTGTTTTTGTTTGCATCTGGGCCGTCTTCCGGGAAAAAATGACGCGAGTTTTTTCGTTTGAAGCTGGGAGTATTGATCTGGAGGAAAATGATGCGATTGCTTTTGACTGCATTTGGGACGGTTTGACCGCAGAAGGCACAATGCTTTTCATCAGGCGGTGACCTGTGTACAAATGCCCCTAGACAATTTCGATTTCGATGGTGATCGCGCCACCCATTTTTCGATAAGCATGTTTTTTAATTATGCTAAACTATTCATGACGTAAACCGTGAGCATGACGTAGCATAATAACGCCACGCACGACTATGATGGTAGCATAATCGCGCCACTCACGACTGGCGAACTATAAGCTACAAATTTCATGCAGAGCAGTTTGCATACGCATCCCATTATTTATTTAGTTATTAGTTTATTTATTATCCCTGTTTTTTTATTGCATTTCACCGATGTTTCTCGTTGCATCTGGGACGTCTTTCCCGGAATTGGCGTGCGAGTTTTTTCGTTGCATCTGTGGGCCGTCTTCGGAAAATGACGCGATTTTTTTCGTTGCATTTGGGCCGTGTTCCGGTAAAATGGGACGCGATGTTTTTCGTTGCATTTGGGCTCGTCTTCCGGGAAATGACGCGATGTGTTTTGTTGCATCGGGCCGTTATGGCTTTACCCTAACTTATATCCTAGTGCCGGGGAAAAACTGCCGAGATGCAATGAAAACGCAAACTTTGGCTCGTCGTTGCATCTGTGCCGTTAAAAAAAATAGATTGCCCCTCGTTGCGATTTTGGGCCGTCGGCCCGGCAAAACAACCGCGGTCCCTGGTTAGGGTTTAATACATGGGGAAATCGTTGGATCGGTCGATACTACAAAAAATATCGGCCATCAGATTGGCAAAAGAAACCCTGGATCGGTTTATCTCTATTGGTGATCGCTGCAATGTGCTATAAATTCATTGGAATAATATAGTAATTTGAATCGACCCTAAGTAATCACGCACAACAAGCATGTTACATAATTTATTTTTAGCATGCTGTTTTGTTGTTAATTAGCGTCCTGGGCAACCTTGCTCACTCATAATTGATGCTTTGAAATTACATATAGGAAACCCTCGGCAACAGAAGAGAGTGGTACAAGATCTTGTGGATGCTACCTCTCAATTTTTCAGCCCCCTAGGACCCTGCAACCCTCTCTAAAATTTTTTAAGATCCCATAGGACACATGTAAAATATTTGTTCCCCCAGTATATGTTGGTGCTTCCACAACATTGAATGCACATATGTTATAATAAGTAGACCATGCAGGAAGGAGATTCATAACAAGTGAAATTAAGTTCATGTGTATACATGTACCACAGTTCTAATGACTTTGAATTATAGAAAATACAAAATTGTCATTCACTTCCTTTGCTGGATGATGGATCCCTCCCTGATGCATAACCCTGAAACATTCAGTGTATTCCACAACAGAGTAACTTTAGTTTAAACTAGAGTTTTATCTAAAAGTCCCTAGCAGTGTTTTCATGCAAAGTCTTACAAAATCCTTCAGTAGGAAGACCTGGCAACTACATACCGCACCCCACGTAGCTTTAACTTAGGGACCCTAATGCGTTATCTCTACAGTGCGTAATGTGATTTTCTTCGCACACATGTCAGAAGATGTGGGATAACAAGACAAACTCACATTTACGCAAAGCGTAAAATATGTTCCCACCGAATGTCGCGATCACTAAGAAGTGACAACTTAAACTACACCAGACCACCCCCTTAATTCTGACAACACTCCCTTAAACCCAGGATCACTAGACCACCCTAATAAACCATGCAATGTCCTTGCAAACACTAAAATTGTGATGTTTTTTCCCGTTATCTCAACGGCCGGAGAACCACAATTTACCGCACTTAGGTATATTGAAGAAACCGTACACACAATTACATGTGCGGAGCCTTGTCCGTCGCATTAGAGTCCTTGTAAACTAAACAGCCGAACACTTCTTTTACAATTCTTCTCCTTTATTTCACATATATTCATGACTGCAATTTCTCTTTACAAACTTCTCTCCTCGACTTCCAGACAAAGACTGACTTTAAATTCTGTACACAAAATACAAGCTTTTATATTGACCAATCAGAGACTAGCTTTTGCACTGCATGCATAACACATCACATGTCTAGCACATGTGCCTTTAGTAAAGCCTACCCTATCAAAGCCTTTCACAGGAAGCATGGGTCAGTGCACAACAATAGCGTATTCTCAGCCACACCCAAGCTTTTAACTTCAATGCACTACCACATATTGTATGCACATTTATAGTATGCAACATGAAGTAATATCAAAAAATAACATTTTATATTGAATTCAAATTTTTCAACAATATTTATAGGCCCAAGACACCTATTTTCCACATTATATACACCTGACAACATGACAAAAATGAATTGGCACCATTTTCTGCCTACATCCATAACTCACCAAAAATAACTCTAAACAACACAACCTGTTGATGAACTCCATTCATAACTCACCAAATATTACTCTAAAACAACTCATCGATGAACTCCATCCATAACTCGGAAAAAAAGCACTTAAAAACAACTTATCGATGAACTTCATCTATAACCCGCCAAAAATAACTAAAAAAAACCAACTCATCATTAACTGCTCCCTAACTCACCAAAAATAACTCTTAAAACTTGTTGATGAGCTGCATCCATAACTCACTAAAATAAATCTAGAAGTTCATAAAGTCAAGGGTCAAATGCATCCAAGATGCAATTTTTTGACCTGTAGGTGGTATTAGTTTATAGGTCTTGCTCTGTTATGGTCACCTACCATTGTATCGCTATGTATTTGCGATGTTTTTATTGGCAAATAAATTCCGAATCTGAAATCTGACACCCAGGGGAGGACCCTGGGGGATGAATTACATGGTTGTAGGGACATGTGTACTCCTACAATATACCCAAGTTTGGCTACTCTAGCTCATCTAGAAAAAAGATATGGCCAAATGTTCACTTTTGTGCAATAATGGCCTTTTTTTATACATGTATATCTCCACCCAGGGATATAGCTACCGGCTCGCGGCAGTCGGCCATGACCAGCACTTGCTCCTACCGACCAGCACAGAAGGTCATTTGGGAGGTTGCCAACCGGCACTTTACTCTGGACAGTGAAATGAAAAATTACTCACATAACTTGGCAAATAAATCTCATAGGTTTGTCCTAAGTGCATAAAGTGTAGTAAATTTTAAGATTTACAACCAGCACTCAGAGTAACCTAGCTTATACCGTCCCCACCCCTTGACAGACCCAGGGGAGGAACCTGGGGGATGAATTACATTGGTTAGTAGGGGCTTGTTTTCTCCTACAATATACCCAAGTTTGGCTACTCTAGCTCATCCAGAAAAGAAGTTATGGCCAAATGTTGACCTTTTTCGGCCAATATGACCTTTTCCCTCCCCCCTGACCAGAGTATCCTAGCTATCACCCTAGTCCCACCCCCCTGACATACCACGTGGAGGACCCTGGGGGAATGGATTACATGGTTGGTAGGGGTTTTCCCTCATCCAGAAAAAAGATATGCCCAAATGTTCCAGAGAGACAGGGGTAGAAATTTAACATTTTTATCACAGGCATACGGACGGAGCCTTTTTTATAGTCCCCTTCAACAACCGCCTCATCATCATGTGTTTTCGCGCCTGATTTTTCAGGTCCACATTTGACCAGCTTTGACCACTAAGGCACTATCTGATTTTTTCTTTATCATAAAATAAAAAATCATCAAAACATCAGATTTTAGCCTGTCGTAATAGTACAGGTGCCAAACATACCCTGCAAATGATAAGTCTAGAAGCAAGCATCCTAATAAGCAAAAGCGGATATTTTAGTCATAACTGTCCGTACGGACAATTACTACAACATGTACTGAATGAGATTCATCTTTGAACACTGCCGTTTTCTTCCTTTTCTGTCCAATTTTCTGTTGGAAAAAGTAACTTATGAAAATTCTACTGACCTTTATCCTTCACTTTCAAGTTATTTCTGACACATTTTCAAATATTGTGACTATTTTGGATGAATCACGGATAGTTGTCTTTAAGTGTTAATTTATAGGTGGACGAATGAGGCACATGTTGCTCATAACTTTCCAAACCAAATATCCTTTCGCCCAAAAAATCACAGGGTAATAAAGAAACGATGGGGTCATGGCCCTTAAAAGGGCACAGCAAATATATTTAAAAATACAGCAAGTAAACTTCGCGCGATCCCCTGGCAAGATGGCAGTATACACAGTGGTTCGTGGCACAGTGTCAGTGCAGGGCATCCAAAATTTCTATAAATTGTTCTCATGGAAAAAGATCTACGAAATGTACAGTTTCCGAAAAAATGAAGCCTAACCAAAGGGGAGAAGAAAAATGACCGCAGATGACCTATGGACCATTGGTTAAGTGACCTTGACCTCAACAACATATGAGGAATCCCTGTTTTTTATTGCCACCTCGACCCAAGTTAGGTGTAATCGGACCTTCAACTTTTTTCAAAGGACCAGAAAAACAAAAACCTAACCAAACTGGAACATGACCTCAGTTGACCTTTGACCTTGGTCCATGACCTTTGACATCATCCACATAGAAAGGACCCCTATTGCAACTTCACCCCAAGTCTAGTTTAAATCGGACTTAAACTTTTCGAAGGAGACGCAAAAAACGAAAACCTAACCAAAACCTAACCAAACTGGAACATGACCTCATGATGACCTTTGACCTTGGTCCATGCTTTAACATCATACACATATGAAGGAACCCCTATTGCACCCACCCCAAGCCTGGTTTAAATCGGACTTAAACTTTTCGAAGGAGCGCGAAAAAAACAAAAACCTAACCAAACGGGAAACACAACACACATACACTAATACACATACATACAGACATGGGCACCCTCGCATATCCCCCTCTGCTTTTCAAGCCAGGGGGATAAAAATAATCTCTGCCTAGAAAAGTCACTGCTTGTATGTATACAGGAAATAAATCCAGGAAATAATAGGTACTTGAAACAAGTCAGGGTCTAGGACACATGGCTTGTTGATGTTTTTTTTTAGTTTGGTTCATTTTTTAACATTAGTATTGCAGTGTTTTAACATACACATATGTATTGTATTCGAGTGACTTTACTCTGAATTGTAATAATTTGAGCATACCGTAGGTCCCATTGTTCAAGTATAATCCTACGCTAACCTATGGCAAATTGAAGAATGGGGATTTATTAAATAGTTTTTTAAAATGGCAAAAAAAATATATAATCACAAAATGTTATAACTTTCAAAACATTTTTACTTTTCAACAACTTTCTGAAGTCAAAATATTATAAAAGGCATAATACATTATTGCCCTTCACATCTACGCTCTATTTTGTGCTTTATACCATTAAACAAATTAAAGCCAATATACAAAGGTACGATGGGTAAAATAAATGGCTTTAAATTTCACTAGACAAGTACTGAGACAGCATAAAAATTATCAATAAAGTCAAATGAAGAAACACAAAACAGCCACATGCATATCTGTGTGCTTAAAGCTATTGAGTAAATTATTCAAGAGCACAAAAAAGCACAAGGGCTCCACACAAAAGTGCTTCAATGAAGAGCACAAGGCTCCACCACAAAGAGCTTCAATGACTGTGAGCACAAGGCATCCACCACAAAAGGCTCTTCAATGAAGAGCACACGGCTCCACCACAAAGTGCTTCAATGAAGGCACAGGGCTCCGCCACAAAAGTGCTCATGAAGAGCACAAGGGCTCCACCACAAAGTGGCTTCAATGAAGAGCACAAGGCTCCACCACAAAGGCTTCATGAGGACAGTCCGCCACCAAAGGGCCTTCAATGAAGGCAACAAGCTCCGCCCCAAAGTGCTTCAATGAAGAGCACAGGCTCACCACAAAGTGCGTTCAATGTAGAGCAAGGTGCCACCACAAAATGATTCAATGAAGAGCCACGGCTCCACCACAAAGTGCTTCAATGAAGAGCAAAAGGCTCCAACCACAAGTTGCTTCAATGAGAAGAGCACAAAGGCTCCACACAAAGTGCTTCAATGGTAAGAGTACCAGGGCTTCACCACAAAGTGCTTCAATGAATGAGCAAAGGGCTACACCACAAAGTGCCCTTCAATGAAGAGCACACGGCTCCACCACAAAGTGCTTCAATGAAGAGCACACGGCTCCATCACAAAGTGCTTCAATGAGAGCAAAAAGGCTTCCACCACCAAAGTGCTTCAATGAGAGCACAAGGCTCCACCACAAAGTGTTTCAATGAAGAGCCTACAAGGATCCACCACAAAGTGCTTCAATGAAAGAGCACAAGGCTCCACCACAAAGAGCTTCAATGAAGAGCACAATGCTCCACCACAAAGGCTTCGATGAAAGACGCACAGGCTCCACACAAAAGGCTTCAATGACAGAGCAAACGGACTCCATCACAAAGTGCTTCCAATGAAGAGCACAAGGCTCCACCACAAAAGTGCTTCAATGAAAAGCACAAGGCTCCACCACAAAGTGTTCAAGGAGGAGCACCAAGGCTCCACCACAAAGGCTCAATGAAGAGCACAGGCTCCACCACAAAGATGCTTCAATGTAGAGCACAAGGCTTCACCACAAAATGCTTCAATGAAGAGCACGCTCCACCACAAAGTTACTTCAAGAAGGAGCGCAAAGGCTCCACACAAAGTGCTTCAATGAAGAGCACACGGCTCCATTCACAAGTGCTTCAATGAAGAGCACCAAGGCTACACCACAAAGGCTTCCAAGGGAAGAGCACCAAGGCTCCACCAAAAAGTGCTCAATGAAAGAGCACAAGGCTCACCACAAAGTGCTTCAATGAAGAACACATGGCTCCACCACAAAGTGCTTCAATGAGAGCAAACGGCTAACCACAAAAATGCTTCAATGAAGAGCACAGGGGCTCATAAGCCAAAGTGCTTCAATGAAGAGCACAAGGTCCACACAAAGTGTTCAATGAAGAGCAAAAGGACCCCACCAAAAAGTGCTTCAATGCAAGAGCAACAAGGCCCCACCAAAAAGTGTTCAATGAAGAGCCACAAGGCTCCACCAAAAAGTGCTCAAAAGCGCACCAAGGCTCCACCACCAACAAAGTGCTTCAAAGAGAGCACAAGGCTTCACCACAACGTGCTTCAATGAAAGAGCACAAGGCTCAACCACCAAGTGCTTCAATGAAGAGCACACGGCTCCACCACAAAGTGCTTCAATAAAGAGCACAAGGCCTTCACACCACAAAGCTGCTTCAATGAAGAGGCACAAGCTCCACCCCACAAATGCTTCAATGTAGAAGCACAAGGCTTCACCACAAAGTGCTTCAATGAGAGCACAAGGCTGCTCACCACAAGTGATTCAAAGAGAGCACAGGGCTTCACACAAAGCTTCAATAAAGAGCACAGGCTTCACCACAAAGTGCTTCAATAAAGAGCACAAGGCTGCACCCAACAAAGTGCTTCAATGAAGAGCACAGGCTTCACACCACAAAAAGTTGCTTCAATTAAAGAGCACAAGGCTTCACCACAAAGTGCTTCAATGAAAGAGCACAACGGGCCCACCACAAAGGCTTGTCAATGAAGCGCAAAGGGATCCACACAAAGTAATTTACTGAAAGCCACCTAGCTACAGATTTTCAAGAAATCAGTAAATGACTGAAGCTAGCCACGGTGCAAAAAAAGAGTTGAGATATAATGGATACAGTTGTCCAAATATGTGCATTTTGGGGGGGCCGGATGGATCATATACATGTACCACTAAATTATGGTCATATGTCATATTAGGGTGAAATGAGAGATTCAAGTCATCCAATTTATGTTGATCTATAGAGATTTCATATGTTAGACCACTCAATAGATCCGACCGTTTATTTGGTTATAGAAATAACTTGACTCTTAGCAGCCTCATTCCCACCAAAAAATGACCTACAAAGTAACTAGAATTTCGCGGGTTCTAGGCTTTCGCGCTTGCTAATTCAAAAAGATAAAGCTGTGGGCCTCACATGACCTTTGGACCTGCACATGACCTTGACCTCATCACATATGAGGGATCGCTGGTGCAACCTATGACAAGTTTGGTTCCATTGAACTGCCAAATTTTCAATGTAGGTAAAATTTTACATTTTAGGCCCATTTTTCAACTTGGCCCCACAACAGAACCTTTAGACCTTTCAAAAATGACCTTTGACCTCATCAACATGTTGAGGATCCCATTGTGCACCTAGGACAGAAGTTTGGTTCCAATTGAGTTCAACCTTGTTCAATTGAGGTCAATTTAAAAAAAAAAATTAACAATTTAGTGACACACACATACCCCCCCACACATCACACAAAAGTACATCCCTACCCAATACCACGCAAAACAGATTTGCCAAGTGGTCCTGCTGGCGGCCCACAAAAAACCAGACCCTTTCCACTGATCTTCTGCAAAATAATATAATTATGCCCCCTACTGTTCTGCTTAGTGCGGGCGCCAGAACCCTCTTTCTGGGGGGGCAAAGGGGGGCAAAGTGAAAATCTTGGGGGAAAAGTGAAATTCTGGGGGGGGCAAACTATGAAAAATTGGAAATTTCCACCAATTGGTGGCCCAAAATCGCATGATTTTTGGCCTCAAATCACTGATTTTGCCCCAAAGCCTTCATTTTTCTTTCACCAGGGGGGAAAAAGGGGAAAAATGGGGGGGGGCAAGAAAAAATGTGGAGGGGGGGGCAAATGCCCCCCATTTTGACCCCCTGCGCCGCCACGCAGTCTGAACCAATATATTCTTTTATGGATCATGTTTGACACAGAGTTAAAAGGACACCCGCATTCCTACCTCCTTGCAGCCATCTATATATTCATACCGGTGGTCGTCATCTGGCTGTGTGTATGACAGCGCTATTTTCTCGGAGACCGAGCGGCGCAGGTCCCAAAACTTGGTGGGCTGGGTTGCCACTTTACCGAACGAAGACCGAGTTTGTATTGGTTAGTGGATACAAGGTCATCAGGGGTCATATTCAGGTCAAAAAGAGGTCAAATGGGGGACGAAAGGTGTATGGACATGAAACTTGGTGGGGTCGATTGTTGATGCTGGGTCATTCAAGCCAGGTGATCGCGAAAATCAGGTGATCGCGAACCCTGGGGACCGCCTAGTCATAATAATACTGGATGGTCTGTCAGTGTGTCTGTTGTAGACCGCGTTATTTCTCGGGAGACCGAGGGTCGCACGATTCTGAAATTTGGTGGGGTGGGTGCCCCTGACCCTCCGAAGACTGAGTTTGTGTTGGTTAGGTGGATCAAAGGTCATGGGGTCATTCAAGGTCAACGAAGGAACGAGGTCAAATGGACCGCATCCATTTTCTCGGAGACGAGGAGGATCGCACGTTCCTGAAACTGTGTGGGTGGGTGCCCCTTGACTTCTCCAATTACCGAGGTGTATTGGTTGGTGGATCAAAGGTTATCAGGGGTTAATTCAAGGTCACAATATGAGGTCTCCAATGGGGTAAACTTGGTGTAGGACATGAAAACTGGGAGGGTGGGGGTCGATTTCTGATGCTTGAACATTGTGAAGGTCATCAAAGGGTCATTGGGGTCATTTCAAGTTAAATGAGGTTTAAAAGTTGGTTCTCGGAGGACCTAGGGTCGCAACGTTCCTGAACTTGAGGGGTGGGTGCCCCTTGACCATACGAAAAAAAGACCGGGTGTATTGAGTTAGGGCTTCACAGGTCTTCAGGGGTCATTCAAGGTCAATGAGGTCAAATGGGTAACACGTTGGTTTATGGACATAAATAGGAAGGTGGGGTCGATTTTTGACACCCAAAAAATTTTGAAGGTCATGACAAGGTCATTAGGGGGTATTCGGAGGTCAAAGGCGAGGTCAAAAAGGGGTAAGCTTTGGGGTGTATGTTCCAGACGAAATTGGGGGGCCGGGGTGATTGTTGATGGCCGACCGCGAAACATGAGGGTCATTCATGCCACGTGATCGCGAATCCGGGGACCGCCTAACTTAGTTTATTACATAATGTCCTTTATATGCCAAAGCAATTTGAGGCTAATGACACTAAAACTTTTTCCCATCCATGACTCTTGTTTTTGTTTTCACTCAACAAAGATACTGACCATAAATGAATCGGCACACATAACCAGCAGGCCATATGAAATTGATAGTGGAAAATGTATACCTTTTTGAAAAAAATACAACAACTTGGAACTCTGCCCGTGTGGGATGTGCCTTACGAGAAAAGGATACCTTTACTGTCATTTTCTGATGATGAACTGCAAAAAGATATGAACATCAAGAATCGCACACTAAACAGCAGACAGCTATGAATAGTTGGAAATCGTTATACCTTTTTTAAAAAAAAATAAAACTTGGAACTCTGCCCGTGTGGGATGTGCCTTACGAAGAAAAAGGATACCTTTTTGATCTGTCATTTTTGATGATGAAGCCGTCTTGGATGGTTTGCGAGTGCCCAAGGCGCAAATTTACAACAGTTCGGTAAAATATTAACCACTAACCCCGGACCGGGTCTCTTTTTTTGCGACCAACGGCCCAACCCCCCACCACAAATGCAACGCGGTGCAATCTATTTTTATTTTTAACGGCCACGATGCAACGAGAAACAAATTTGCGTTTCCGTGAACTCGGCCGTTTTTCCGGAACAGAATTAAGTAGCGTATGTTAAAGTCGTTAACGGCCCACATGCAACGGAAGAGAACCACTAGAGTTATTTTTCCCGGGGAAGACGGCCCAGACTCGCCAACGAGGACATCGAGGCATTTTCCCGGAAGACGGCCCAAGATGCAAACGAGGAACATCGCGCCAATTTCCAGAAAGACGTCCCAGGTGCAAAGAGGAACATGCGTGCGAATGCAAGGAGAACAGCGGATCCTAAATAAATAAAGAAATAAACTAAATAATGGATGAGTAAACTGCACACTGATCTGCATGAAATTCTTAGGTATAGTTCGCCAGTCGTGCGTGGCGCCTTACTCTAGTCATGTGTGCGTGGCGCTATTAGCTACGTCATGCTCGGTTTAAGTCATTGAATGCGTTTATGCAAATTTAAAAGTAGCTTATCGAAAATGGTTGGCGCTATCATTATCGAATCAAACTTTGTACACAGTGTCACCGCTGATGAAAAGCATTGCGCCTTCTGCGGGGCAAACAGTCGGAAAGCCAGCGAAAAGGAATCGAATCATTTCCCGGATGAGTCCCAGGTGCCCAACGAGGAAAATAGACGTCATTTTCGGCAGAAGGCCCAGATGAGATTTGCAAAGAGGGGAACATCGCGTCATTTTCCGTAAACAAACGGCCCAGATGCCACGTAGGAACATCGAGCATCGATTTTCCGGTCAGACGGCCCAGATGCAACCCGATGCAAAATGAGGTGCAATGAGATTCATCTGCGCGACAAAAAATAGTTCTGGACGGCCGAGATGAACGAGAGAAACATTTTTTTCCGACCAGACCTGGCGGGTACCACGTTTTTGTTGGCTCTCATTGCATCTCGGCCGCGCCAGGTTTAATTTATAATCAAATTTTCATGGGAGTCAACATCTGATCATAATATTCACTGCCAATGCCAGACTTCAACTGTTCACCTCCCAAAAGCCTTTGAGTTAGGGCAATATTGTTGTTTCCAAAAAACAATGTTGGCTAAATATAAACTTAGTCCAAATGTCACTCCTGGGGGTGTCTCGGGCCCACATGGTTCTATGGTAGCATAGGGGTGTTATGCAATGGGTATATCTGCCACGCCCCCGTCAGAATAAACGTCCAGTTAAAGGGATTAGCAAATGTTGTGTGATGTGCTAGGCAAGCTAAAAAAATAGCACTTTTTTTGTTCAAAACGATTCAACTTTGCAAATGTTCCCTCCAAAGAAATGCCTATCCACAGTTTCGGTTTGTAACAAAAGATTCTATTTTGAAAAATCGCGCCCAACCTACCACCACCCCACCCACCACAAAAAATCCGGATACACATCGATATTGAACGTAGCAAATGAAAGGTCAATGTTATGTTTCCCGTACCATTTTTTGCAAATCATAATGAGGGCAATATTTCATTTTTTCCATTATCGTTACTTTTGAGAAAAAGCCACTTTTCACCCCAACCTTAGACAGCTCTAATAGTACTAATAGTATGTCAAACCACCACCCTACATTTAAAAATAATTTTGCAAACTGTTCTTGATTTAAAATCTACTGACAAATCAACATTCACAAGATGTGATCACAAAGAAGAAAACCCGATATTTCTTTAAAACTACAAAATCAATGAATTTTTTAGGGATTTCATCATCTCACGCGGGCAGAGAGAAACAATCGTAAAAGCGGGCGGGTTACGGAGCAAAATAAATTGACTTTCATACGCCTATGTAAACATCATTATTTGAACCACTATTTTGAGAACAATGGTTGTCAGCAGCAGAGCCAATATGAGCAACTCATAGCTTCAGTTACTGTTGTAATCATTTGGAAAACCAAATAAGAGGAAGGCACTCGGGTTTTCCGATACATGCTCTTTTCCCCCCGCTACCACTCCCTGTGCACCCTCCCCAGGGCGTTCAAAAAAGTATGTAATACTCTGCCCAAGCACTCTCAGACAAAGGGGACGATACTGTTTTATGGTCAGGCGCAGGTCCCAGTGCAGAGAGCAGCTTCAGACACACACAGACCTAAGAGTATATGGTATTCATATCATGGGATCTATTATCTTGTCATTTTTAGGTTGGTCAAATTCAAGTTACTTCTTAAAACATCTATGGCAAAAAAGTAACATGGATATATGCTTTCATGGAGCTAACTTAGGGCTAATTGTCCCGCCATGATAGACCAATCTTTTCTAAAATAAGATCAGCACAATTATCTTAAGCAGTGACTTGTATGATGGAAAGGTTACAGCAACTTTTTTTAAAACCCAACTGTACCAAAGCTATGATCCATGTCGCCATCAAAAGTTTCTTACATGACCTTTGATCGAAATTTGCTACACCTTCACAACTGCCTTGTTGCCAGTGTGTTGAATAGACATTTCATTGAATTACGACTTACAACAGATTAACCATAGTGTATGCCAAACTATGCTCGATTGATAAAAGCCCAGAAGGAGGTTAAGGTAATTTTTGTTTCTAATACTGCAACATAAATGAAAGTGACACATTAACAGAATAGCAATGAAATAGATGAAAGGAAATTCTGTAATTATAAGGAAAACAAATTTCATGGGACATAAATTTGGATGTCAAGATTAATTGTTAGAAGGAACATTGCTTGGGTGTATTCCATACCAAAATTAAAATACCTTTAAAAATCAAATAAGTACCACATCCCCAGCACGTTAGAGGACCCTGGCAAATTACGAGTAATCTGGGGCCACATATATTGGGAGTATTAGAAAGTAATAGTCATACACCAAAATAAATCCAGTTTAATACTTTACCTGTTAATAAGTCGCCACACCCCCCTTCTTGGACCTTCTCAACTCCGGCATCCGGGAAGTTATACCTTGGTTCGTGTATTAGAAATGTGGGGTGATTTTCAAAGTGTTCTTACTCAAGAAACGGAACCTTATTGAAAGGATTTAAAACGTTCAGGCTTTCAATCTGAGCTTGCAATCTCTCGTCATCACTCATACCATCTAAGTTAAGATCACTTGCATCAGCAGCAACTCCATTGGCTTTAGTTCTAACTTGAGCTTGCATTGCATTACGTGAAGCCTTTGTCCTTTTTGGCTCATCGCTGCCACCTGGAGGTGAATCTTGCAAAGTCAGCCTACTAATAGGCAGAGTACTTGGTCTACAGGTGTCATCTCGGTGTTCCCCACCTGTCACATTTACAGTGTTATCACTATTGAACCCAGAGTCACTCTTCCAACTCTGTTCAGTCCAATGTCGCCCACTACTGCTCCTTTCGTCAGACCATCCTGGTGATGTTTCCCCGTTTGCTGCAGGATTGGGTGTGGTGGCTCCAACTTCTTCCTCCTCACCAGAGGATAAGCTTGCAGGAGACATGTTGCCAACATTGAATTTGATCACTGCTGCTGGAGATTCATACATTTTAACATCTTTCTTGGAAGCACTGCAATCCTCTTGTACACCTACAGTGGTACACAAAAAATAAAGAGTCAATTATTTGTCTCAAATAGTAAGCAGGTTGCACCAGGAGTTATTCATTGCACAAGTCGTTACTGGTTTAGTAGCTTGCTGGCTAGTTTGTGTGAATGCAAAGATACTTTATGTGCAAGCAGCAAGTACAGAAATGATATGAGTTGTGTAAAAAACTATTTCATTATACCTTCACCTGTAAAAATTACCTACTCCTGTTCCAGAAAATTTCTGCCGTATAATAAACAAACATACGCATTTTATACCCCTTTGGGAATGGGAAGCCACATGCAAGCATGTGCTACTCAGTAAAAAAATCACCTCTAATATTAAGAAATTTGCTGTACTGGTCTTCGAAAATGGCAATTGATCACAAAATCAATCGATCTCCAGCTCAAAAGAGAAAAGCTCTATTATAATTGTTTGGCAAGGAGATCACACAGTCAGAAATGAATTCCTCTGCTCTAAGGGTACGATTTAATTCAATATATGTACATATGAACACGCTGCTTTGCGGGTAATTAGGGTCCTTGGATTCGGTTACAAAACATGTCACTAAAGATCACAATGCATCATACAGGCTGTCAGACTGCATTGAAGATTGGTCATTTTAGTAAATAATGCATTTCAGCAATGACCACTATGAGCTAAACGTTTGACAATTTCTTTGACAGTAAGAGATCTCCATCTCAGAAGTGAGAACGGGATACACTAGCGATTGATACATACCCGCCATGACCTTACTTTTGCAGGTCTTCCTAGATAGATCCAGAAGACTAGCTCTCTCTAGTGGCTCAAATTCCTCAGACACTAGAGCACTAGAACTGGAGCACTAGCAGCAGGTCCCACTCCAGAATGAGCGAAAAAAAAAAAAAAAAAAAAGGGGGGGGGGGGGGAGGGATCTTGACTCTTCACCAGATTTGTGATGATCGGATTAGAGTCAACAGAGCTGTCTCTGAAACCCGATGGAGTGCCCTAATTGTGATAGCACCAGACTGTTGAGATGCCTAAACCCTCCTAGAAGATTTCTGTTAGGGAATCTCCAATCTGATCTCTCAACTTGCTGCACCATCTATAGAACCAGCTGAGTCGAGGATCGTAGGACTCTCTAGGTTGACTTCTGCCTTGCCTGAGCAGCGAGCATATCAGCTTGTTCATAAAGCCCCGCCTGAGTGTATGATTGGCGGAAATTCGTCACTTGCCAGACAGTCAGGCTGAAAGCGTGGATGGTACACACTGGGATGAACGGGTTGGCTGGAGGACTGCTTACCTGATTCCCACACTGTGGGAGCAAGATGGGGTCCCTGACTAAAGCTGTGGGAACCACGGCTGAGCCAGCCACATGGGAGCCACCAACAGAACCAGGTAGTTGTCAGACTGAGAGACCTTCTCAAGTATTCTTGGTATCATTACAATGGGAGAAATCCATAGGCAATGATCCCGACCAATCTGCCACCACTACATCCCCGACCCATGGCCCTGGGATCTTGACTCTACAAGTAGTACGCCGGAGCTGGTGATTCACTGTGGAGGCAATTAGATCCACATGGGGATGCTGCAGCCTCAAAAATATTGACCAGGAAACTGCTGGAAGGTGGTGCTGGCCATTCCACTGACAACCCCCTTACCTTCGATGGTGCCTGACCTGGTGTGCCCTTTTGCGCCACTCAGACCTTCTCCACCCTGGGACATGGGATGCTATCAGAGCAATGTCCTGTTGAACTGTGCATTACCTGCATCACTCTTTTGACTTTCTCCTTGCAGAGGCTGGGGCTCCTTGTTGAGAGTGAGGTAAGTCACTACCGTCATGTTGTCATATCGGACAGTATCGCCTTTTTCAAATTTTCCTCTGGTCGAGCGACCCAGTGTTTCAGTGCCAGGATGATCGCCCACAGCTCGAGTACAATGATATGGCCAGAGCTGTTTGAAAGGCTCATCTATTATGACAAAACCATCAATGGCGACACTTTTGACAAATGATTTGGATTATTTATTCCTCTTACTACATCCTGTGTAAATTATATGAAATTTCATTACGGGCAAATATGATTTTTCTTAAAAATCTTGTTTTACACGTCTTTCTATTGAGAATGGGCAGATGCTATAGCATACAAATCATAACCTTTGTAGGCCTATATGACAAGATTCCCACAATGGATTTTACTGATTTGTGCAGAGATAATAGCTCTTTCATGTCCCTACTTATATCAGTTGTCAAAATTGTGTCACCACTGCTTAAGATTGTTCTAAAAATAAAAGAGGCACTTTGCATGGGGTCAAACAGCTGTGTGCCAAGCTTGTAGAGGAGACCATGTAGGTGGGCTTCCCACCCCAACTTTGATGCATCTGTCATCAGTGTGAGGGCTTTCTGAAGGGGGCCCCAACTTAAGTCCGAGTGGATACGTCCACCAACTGAGGTCAGGGGCACTGGAACCCGGAGGGACATTGGGTGATCATCACATAATCTTGAATTAAAAGGTGGTGTCAAAATAGAACTGTGATATGGTGAAATGCTAGGTTTTTATGGTCACTTGCATCAAAGAATGCAATTTTTTCCCCTTGGAATTATGGGGTCTAAGCATGTGGATCTGAATTCTC
Source organism: Ophioderma brevispina (assembly GCA_023653785.1). Taxonomy (NCBI): domain Eukaryota; kingdom Metazoa; phylum Echinodermata; class Ophiuroidea; order Amphilepidida; family Ophiodermatidae; genus Ophioderma; species Ophioderma brevispina. The sequence continues at coordinate 135,689 of JAMKCH010004178.1, forward strand.
ATGCATAGCCTGCAGTGGGGAACCACCCCAATGAGGCTGGCCAGTAGTTCCAGGAGCCGAATCCATAGCCTAGCTGGGACTGACCTGCTCTCCAAAATTGTTTAGGCACATATCACACTCTTTTTTAGAGAGGGTCTCACCTTTGCCAATAGAAAATTCAGTCTCACTCCCAGAAACTGGGTGTCTAGGAGGGCGAGAGTAGAGATTAACCAATTTTTGTATCAGACATCGGATCAGGGGCCGATTTCACGACAAAAAACAACAAAAAATCGGATGAGGAAAAATATGTCAGAGCCTGCCTTTTCTCAGCCAATGTATTGAAAGAAAGGGACACAGTATAATGGGTATTTTACCAGTTTTTAAGTAGAAACACAAGACAAGAGGTGCTTGAAAAGTTAACCTAATCCTCCGAAATTCCTCATCAGAACTTGTAGCAAATGTGGACCACACATAATTCATTGTTGACAATTCCTAAGTGTAAAAATTTGAACCACCAGTGCAACTCCTACTAGTACTCACTAGGGTTTGTCAATCTTTAATATATATATATATATATATATATATATATATATATATATATATATATATATATATATATATATATATATCGGATGATCGGCCGATACTAAAAAAAATATCAGCCATCGGATTGGTAAAGGAAACTCTGATCAGTTAATCTCTAGCGAGAGGATTGACTTGTCGAGGTTGACAATGAAACTGAGTGATCTTTTCAGGTCCCATGACCTCCCTTATAAAAGCCTGGAGCCTCTGCACGGAGGGCACCACCAGCAGCCAGTCATCTAGGTAGATGAAGATTGTCCTGCCCTTTCACATGAGGAACCACCTTGACAATTCTGGTGAAGGTCCTAGAGTGGTCGATAGGGAAAAAGGGCAGGAGCCTTCACTGGTAAGTTGCTATTCCTATGGCAAAACTGGGCCATTTTTAGAAGATTTGTGCACGGATATATGCATCACTCAAATCCAACATGGTTGCCACAACTCCTGCTAGAGAACTCTGAATACTGCACTCAGGATTTCCATACAGAAGTGCAGGGTCAGACCCATTTAAAGGTTTCAGATTCAGGATGAGGAAACCTCACCCCTCGGAATGGGGGACAGGCTGTGAACTCGATGAGGTACCCGAGGGCTACCACGTCCAGGACCCAAGGGTCCACAGTCACCGCCTGCCATGTTCCCGCAAACTCCCACGGGTGGCGAGATTGCTGTACTGGGTAATCATAAGTGACTGGCTTGCTCACCCTGACCCCTTTGGCACTTAAGATTGGCCCCGACCTTTGCTTTGCCTTCACTCCTCTGTGTTTTGCGACAGGGCTTACCCACCTTCTTACCACTGGCGCCGTCTCCCTGATTTTGAGGGGCTTGTTAGCCCTGGTAGGGGTAGCGGCTGGCTGGTATCCCCCCAAAAGGACTGTCAGAAGTCAGGCTCTGGATACAGCGGTGTAACAGGGTAGGGAGTGTCTTCCTCCCACTCAGGGAAGGTTGTCTTCCTCCCACTCAGGGAAGGTTGTCCCTAACCAAGAGATCGAATCTACCTTGGAGTGTACCATGTCAATGGTGGCCTTGAGATCCTGTGACTGCAGAGCGGTATCCAAAAGTAACGCCACAAAAAAAAATCACGGTCCCCGGACCACGAGTGTCGTCTGCCGTCTTGGTTTGTGAATGGGGCCAAAGGTCACATGAAGTCACCAAGGTCACATGAGGTTACCAACATTTCACCCCACCCAGCCCCCTCCTTTCCACCAAGTTACATCAACGTAGCCCTTACGGAAGTCATACGGCATGCAATGTATTAAGGGTTAACATTTTGACCGGCCAAAGGTCACATGAGGTCACCAACATGTCACCCCACCCCACCCCTCCTTTCCACCAAGTTACATCATTGCAGCCCTTACGGAAGTCGTACGGCATGCAATATATTAAGTGTTAACATTTTGACCACAGACACACACACATACACACACACATACAACCAGAGTAATCCCTATGTGCCTTCTGAAATTCTTTCAGATGACACCAAAAAAGGAGACGAAACTCTTGTGGTTAACAACCGGTCCCACAACTGACCTTTCACCGACTCGCACGATGATGGTGGGACCCTATATGGGTTGCCCCAAGCTCAGCATTGGGTCTCGTAATCCCATGCAAACCTTGACTCCTCCGGTTGTAATTCCGGAGGGGTGACGCTCCCTGGTGGCAGGGACCACACCCACCGGACCTGCGACTCTTGACATTGTGGGTGTGAGGCTGTGGAGCTCGGCGTAGCTTGCAGAGTGAAATCCTGTGTCATAGAGGTCCAGAAGAATTCGCCCAGGGGGCAGGAACGACTCTGCGTCAGGCATGATCACTTAGTTTCCTTGCTACTCCGAGAGAGGAGGTGAGGAGGGCAAGTGTACAATTTCACCATGTGGTCCTTGCCAATTAGAGAGGGGGAACGGCATTAGGTTAGGTCCCCCAG
>JAMKCH010004179.1:0-75193 GCA_023653785.1 Ophioderma brevispina
CCTTTTATATTTTGACCCCTGTATAAACCTTGCCCCCTAGAATACATCCAAGAACACATTTTAAAAAATGACACCCATGATTTTTGGAATCCTCATACAATTTTGATTTAGAAAAACCTTAGTTGCAAGATTGTATATGAAATGTTCACAAGAATACAGTTCCACATGTACTATTATGACCTCCTTGTATTCATACAATGATTTATCCTAGCTAACCCAGAACTATATAGATGGCTTGGTTTGGGTCATGAGATGGGTTTGTTTGCAATACTGTAATTTCTTCAGAATAGTCAATATGAGTAAAACTTAACCCAAACACTTGAAATTTTATACTAATTCTAAATTGACATATGAAATTAAAGGTGCATTTCGTGATTTTGGCACCTACTGTTTTATTCATTGATCACTAGGTATCCTTGAGAAAAGCGTATTCTCAAAATTTGAGCTGATCCCGATCTTGCAGTTTTGTGTTATGAGCAATTGCTCGTTTCCCACGGTCCCATAGGCTACTGTGCTGTAATTTCTGTCCGTTTACGGACAGAAAATACAAAATTATGAAATTATGAATTTCTTACAGATACGACCGAATACGCACGTAAGATTAGGTACACGTGGATTACTAAGGCTGACGGTTCAGATGATATCAGAATCTCAATTTTGTTAGGTAAGTCGGGGGGACGAGGCTGTGGATCACGAAATGCCCCTTTAAATTCTGCTTGCTCAATTTTGTAAAATCAGTGAAAAAAGTGGTTTTGTGCATTGCAATAGCAATTTACCTTCAATACAATTGTTTGGTGGTACTTCTGTTGCTGCATCTGTGACATGTGTACCAACAACCTTGGGCCGGGTCATGTTTGATTCCACTAGTTATGGGTATGTCTAATCACATTGGTGCTATCTGTAAGAGTGTTAATTAGGAGTTCATTCATAAGATTTTGGGTATGAATGCTTATTCATGCCCCAAGGGCTTTTGCCCGAGGGCATAAACAACGTTCATACCCAAAATACTATGAATGAACTTTCATTCATGTTTATCATACTTTCTGCTAACTATTACTTACAAAATTAAATCATTAAATATCATATTCGGCCTGAAGTTGCATGATTTTTTACCGCTTTCAGCGTTCGTTACTGCAGCCATGTATAAACGCTTGTTTATACATGGTCACGTGACACGTATTGGCCAATCGCATACGCTGCTACATAGGAGGTAAACATGAACTCTGATTCATCTCAGGTTAACTATTACATCTTGCATATCACATATTTTGTATGGGTTTATTACTTTTGATGGTAATTATGGTAATTATGTGCTTTATTCTTTCAAATGAATATCAAAGGGTATGAATATTAATTTTTAGCAAATATATTTAAATAATGCACAAAATTTAAAATGCAACCATTAACACTCATGCATATGTAATTTTCACTAATCATCATTTAAGGTTAGTTGAGTATTATTAATTTTTTGTTTTTATGTATTATGAAATTATATCAATCAACAACACAAGCATGGTAACGGTAATCCTTAAGTGTGATTCAGGCTGATCAGTAACTTTCCTCAATTGTGCTAAATGATGCGATGGTAATATGTTATAAAGTTCTTGTACAATGTTGGTTTTAACAAATTTTACTGAATTACATATTTTGGTATTTTAATGATTATTAAACTGATTGACATGTGACAATTGCCTTGCAAATAACCGCTTGTGTGGTATTTACACAGCGGCTGTGTGAATATTAAAGGTGCAACAAGAGATTTCAAATAACAGGTGTCCCTAAAAAATGTGAAAATTTTGATTTTTGCACTGGTGTAAAGCTTTTTATAAAAATATCTGAAAGGATTAACCCAAGAACTGTTTCTTTGGGACAAAAATTGTGAAATTTCTAATTTCCTATAGGAGCAAATAGGAAATTCAGCCTGTTTTCTATTGAAATATAAGCGTATACAAATCACCTTTTGTTTTCATTTTAAGTTCTGAATCTATTGAGTGTCTAATCTATATGAAATCAATACATATCACAGGAATTATGGATGACTTGAAATCTCTCATTGCACCTTTAACCTCAATCTTATTCACACAGAAACTATGTGAATAGACTTTGCTTTATAAAATAAAAAACAAAAATGCAGCACAGGCGAATTCTGCAGAGTAGCCAGCCAGTGCTTAATTCTAAGAAAATTAAATGAGATAAAATTGAAAGAAAATGCAACTCTAAAAGAAGACTGTTTTTCTTGTCTTACCATGTCTGCTGCTGTTTTCTCTTTGCATGCAACCGATGTGTTTGATCTCACATTTATTCTCAATATAACCTGTATGTGACACAGGTTCAAGGAACTTTAAGAAACCGACTTTGACTTCTGCAATGAAATACACCAGCACCCAGAATGAGAGGAGATCAGATAGTTTTGAGCAGGCTCTTTTTTCTCCTGGCTTTCTGTCAGATGGAGGGCTCTATGTGCCTGCGTTCATTCCAAAAGTATCAAAGGTATAGTAAATGTTACTCTTGATTCCCCTGAGGAGAAAAGTTGTCCCACCATCTCAAGAAAACCAGCTTATATTCATGTGAAAGTTAAAGGCACTATCAGTGATTTGCTAAATCGGAAAATCATGAAAAACCAGATTAGTGCATATCTGTGACAAGAATAGCTATCCCAACATACCCTGCAAGTGTAAGACTGAAAGCAACCTAATAAAGATAAAATCAGACACTTTAGTCGATCATTACTGTCTGTACGGACACTTTCTACAACACGCAATTGAATGGAGATTCACAATACACATCTTTGTCATTTTTCATTTGGAAAAAAATAACTTATGCTAATTTTATAATAGACTTATCCTTCACTTTTAAACCACTCATACAAATTTCAAATATTTTGACTCTTTTTGGTAGATCACTGATAGTGCCTGTAAAGTCTGCAATTTCTTTAGTCAATCGGTGACATGGTAAGAATGGTGGTCGGGCAAAACAGGTCAACCTGGCCTCTAATTCTGGTATGCGAACCTTCCTACCCATTGAGACCACCCAGTTCAACGGAAATTAAGTCTTATTGAATAAAGCTCATTACACATTGTTGCTTATTGTAACTATTTGAAACAAACTTAAGCAGCTCATCCAACAATACACATACCAGAATTAAAGGCCAAGTTAACTCATTAGGCAATGGTTGGGCTGAAGAGGGCTAGAGCTTCTCTGCATTTCAACTGGTTATTGAAAGAATATAGAGTGACAGTAGCCAATCACAAATGCTGTTTGAAAAGCAGCTAGTGCTTGCTTACTTGCTTGCTTAATTTGAGTGATGTTTGTGAACTATGATGGACCTTGACACCAGTCTGTCCCACGTAGTGGCTTGAAGATCAGTTGCCTCGAGTCCTGTGTCATGCTTTAAAAGGGGGATGACCCAATTAAAGTCTATAAATTTTTAATCTTGATAGAATGGCCATCACCCCAAACCCCATCTGTAAAGTTTCACATTGATATTTCAACCCATTTTGAAGTGAGAACTAAAAACATGATTTTGTAATCCCCTAGAGTACTGTGTAAAATTAATATTGGTCGACCAAATTGGAGCATATTTTCGCTCATAACATCCTTTAGCCCAAAAATTTCACAGGGTAAATGAGAAAAATATAGCTTTCCTCTGATACCAAAATTTTGACAACTTCTGGTAAAATCTGGGGTTTCCTGTGGATGAGGCTATTAGCGATCAGACCATGGACCTTTTACACATCAATGTAGGTCAGGGTGGGCTTGCCAGGTCTCCTCCTCCCATGCTTAGGCATCCAATGTACTGGCTTGGATACTGGTTCATCCTTGCTTCTAGAACAATGGCCAGCAAATCTGGTTTCTCGAATGCTAGATCTTATCGGAACACTTTCGTAGGTTGCCATACACATCCCTATCACTGATATGTTGATTCCAGTATACATTGAGAACAGTTCTTAACATTCTTGTATACATCCCATCTAGACCTTTGGCTAGTTTTGTGGAGATTGTCCAAGCATCACAGCTATATACAGGGTGAGTAAAAAAAAACTTGACCTTGATTGTGTCTGCCATTTTGAATTTTCAAGTAACATATATCTAACATATGTGATATCATCTGAAAGCTTAGTTCATTATGTTTCATTTGCTGCAAAGATCATTCACATCGGTTAGGTATAGACCGAGTTACAGTCGTTTGAATCCAGCAGTCGGTTTTCTGCACTGTCCACGGAATCACATTTGCTTAGTCGGGCGCTGTGCATTCAAATGGGAATCCATGGATAGAGGTGAAAACGGACTACTTGATTCAAAAGACTGCAGCTCGGCCTATACTTAACCGATTGGAATTATCTTTGCAGCAAATTAAAGATAATGAAATGGGCTTTCCAATGATATCACATACGTTATATATATATTATTTAAAAACTCAAAATGGCGGACACAATCCGGGTCGTTTTTTTTTTACTCACCCTGTAGAAGTACAGATTCTACAGTGGCAGCAAACGAGCGTAGCTTGAACGCTCTAGGGAGTGTTGACTTCCGAATCTTTCCCAACTTGTTACAGACTCTCTGTGCTGCTGTCTTACGATAGTTGATGACTTCTTCTGTACTCCTAAGATATTCCCAAGATATTTAAAGTTTGCTTACTGCTCAAGCTCTGCGTCGTTACTAGTTTTGATGAAAGTATCCTTGTCATTGTTATAAAACATGAACTTTGTTTTGCTTGCATTCATTTTTAATCCCACCTGTGCAACTGACTTCTCAACCCTAAGCAGTAGTTCTTGAGCCTGCTGAAGTTCCTCAGAGATTAGGTCGAAATAGGTCACAACTTCTGGACCAATTCTCCGACTCTTTTTTCAAGGTGAAATTTCAGCTCCTCTTCTCTTCTTTGAGTGCGTAGTCAAAAACAATCGCAAACAGGTAGGGGGAAGTGTGTCGTTCTGCAGTACACCAGAAAGTATCTCAAAGAGGTCCATTTCTCCATCTGGTGATACCACTTTCACCATGGCGTTTTCATACATCCTTCCAATGGTGTCCACTGTGTGGGGATCGATACCATTACCTTTTAGAAACATCTTCTTGCCCATTAATATCGCAGCTTGAGTAAACAATTATATACATCAAAATATAAGAAATTCAATTTGTGAAGTTACATTCTTGACCATAACCTTTGAGCGAAAGCTCTGATTGTTGTCAAAGAATTTCAATTTGTGTTTTTTATTTTTAGCCTTCAAAATGGGTAATTCCACCTTAATGGTCCATGGCTCGATTGCAAATAGCCTCGTCCCCGGAACCCCAGATTTTACCCAAAGTGGTCAACATTTTGGTGTGTGTCGCCTTTTTGGAGACACCTACTAGTCCTCAATTCTGTTTGATTATGCGTCTGTCTGCCCGTCTGGCTGTGTGGCCATCTGCCCATGTTTTCCAAGTTTAAAGTTTCGGGGAAAAAGTCAATTGCTACAGAACTTGGGTCATAGAAGACACTTGGGAACTTTCATTTGATAATTAGGTCAAGGGTCACATACCAAGGTCAAAGGTCATATGAGGTCAAATTATAAAATGGGCTAAAAACATCAAATTGGCCTAATTTCTAAAGTTGGAAGGCAAATTGCAACCAAACTTGGTTCATAGATGCAACATGGGAAATTTCATAGGTCAATGAGGTCAAGAGCTACATACCAAAGTCAGAGGTCACCTGAGGTCAAGTTATAAATTAGGCTGCAAATATGAAATTGACAAGTTGAAGCCCAATTGCAACCAAATGATTCATGACATGCAACATGGGAATCTTCATATGTTAATAAGGTCAAGGGTCACATGCAAAGGTCTTTTAAATAGGCTGCAAATATAAAATTGGCATAATTTGAAAAGTCCAATTGCCACCAAATGTGGGCCATACATGCAACATGGGAACCTTTATATGATAATGAGGTCAAGGGTCATTAGCATATGTCAAAGGTCATATGAGGTCAAGTTATAAAATAGGCTGAAAACATCAAATGTAGCCTCAATTTCTAAAGTGGAAGGCAAATTGCAACCAAACTTGGTTCATAGATGCAACATGGGAAATTTCATAGGTCAATGAGGTCAAGAGCTACATACCAAAGTCAGAGGTCACCTGAGGTCAAGTTATAAATTAGGCTGCAAATATGAAATTGACAAGTTGAAGCCCAATTGCAACCAAATGTTCATACTGCAAATGGAATCTTCATATGTTAATAAGGTCAAGGGTCACATGCAAAGGTCATAAATAGGCTGCAAATATAAAATTGGCATAATTTGAAAAGTCCAATTGCCACCAAATGTGGGCCATACATGCAACATGGGAACCTTTATATGATAATGAGGTCAAGGGTCATTAGCATATGTCAAAGGTCATATGTCAAGTTATAAAATAGGCTGAAAATATAAAATTGGTATAATTTGCAAAGTTGAATTGCAAATGTGGGTGATACATGCAACATGAGAACCTGCATGTGTTAATGAGGTCAAGGGTCACATGCAAAGATCAAAGATCTTTGAAGTCTATTATAAAAACAGCTGGAAAAATACTAGCAACTTAGCAAAAGGCAACACTTATGATCTGTAGGTCACTATTGTTCTCATTTAACGTGAAATCTTCTAGAAAAGGTGTTAGGTTTGTAGCTGTTTGTATAATTTTGAGGTGAAAAGGTGACCCATTTTGGTCAACAAAATTAATTTTTACACCAGTGCTTGGGGCTTATAAAATCATGTTTTAGCGTTACGTCAAAATGGATTGAAAACATCCCAGTTGTGAATCTTATAATGGAGTATTGGTAGAAGAATTTTAATTATTCAAACAAGCATTATTTTTTTGAAATTTTGAAGACACATTGGGACAGTCCCCAGCATGAGACCCTGCTAACTTAAATTTTGAATATAATTGCAATTTCCTTAGAAATGACGAGGAGATTTTGGAAAGTAATGTAATGTGATGCTTTATTTGCCTATTGTTGCAAGGCAACATTAGAGTGCTGGTCTCAGCTATCATTCCCTGATCTGGGTAAGGAAGTGCTATCCTGTACAAAGTGAAGAGGAAAATCCCAAGAAAGGACCTCAATGGTATAAGTTGTTAAATATTTAGTTTTTTTGTGAATTCTTATTTGCATAAGCCTTTCGCCCGCAGGGCTTCTTCAGGGCCTAAAATGGAGAAACATAGAAAAACGATATGAGAAAAACTCCGATGTGTTGTATACAAAAAAAAATGGAATGAGATCGAGCTAAACAACACTAGCCCAAGCGAGGGTTATAAAGTGAAAATCAGTAGTTTTATACATAGAACAACAACAAATAATGAGTGCCTTACCGGTGATGGTATGGGATAAAGAGGGGGAGGCCGATCAGGTCTGGTGCTTGTGTTACGAGCAGTGTGGATAATGAAAGGCAATGCCGATAGAATACCAAAGTGCGGGAAACGCAAGAGGGCGTAGAAAAGAATCGGGTCGAACAGTGGGGGTATGAAAAAGGAAGAAAGTGGTAGGCGATATTCGCAGTTTATACCAAAGGGTGAAGGGTGTTTAGCTGGAAATCAATGATAACGTTTGCGGAGGTGTGGTCATTTGTGTATGAAACATATTCGATGCCATGAGAGAAATGCCAAAACACTGTGGTTTCGGTTGATGATCGACGAGGGGTAATTTTTTCTTTAAGTTTGATATCGGATTTGGTGCCCGTAAAGCGAACGGTCTAAGTTTGGTCATAGTTTGGCGACCGTATGTAGGTGGATTTTTTACAGGTGATCAAATTAAACCACCCGGATGTTTTACCGTGGATGTTGTGGTAATGGGAAAGGATTCGCCAGTATTGGAGCTGTAAATTTCGGAGGATCATGATAAATGGGCAGACGGAGCACCTACTTGCGTTACATTTGAAACATCCGGGGGTTTGTTGCGTCAAGGGGGCGTAGTTTGGTTTCACAGTGATGTCTCGCAAATTCCTGGGGGCGGCGAAATGCCAGAATAGGTGGAGACGGGATTATGTTTTTCAGTCTGTCATCTTGATGTAGGATATGTATATGGCGAGAAATAATATGGCGGATTTGGTTGAAGGATGGGTTGTACGTGGTGACAAGTGGGACTCTGTCTGTCTTTTTCTTAGGTTTGTATTTTAGTTGAGAATTGCCGGTGTTTGTGTCGCCGTTTGGTATTTTATCAAATAGAATTTATTCGTATTTACGGTTAAGTAAGGGACATTGAGTAAGTTGAGAGTAGTTCTCTTCCGGTCCGAGCAGTGTCTGGAACTCTCCAGTGCCGGTATATGGGATGCCCGCGAAATGTGTAGCGGGGGTGGAAACAAGATGGTAAGAGGTATGTGTTTATCGTGGGCCTTGACTATATGCGTAGTGGTTGTATGGATCCGTTTCGAGCTGTGTGAGGGTATCGAGGCAAGGTACTTCGGAAGTGATCTCAGAAGTAAATTTAATCGTGGGATGGAGGTTATTTAGAAAGGGCTTGAATTTTTCAAGTGTATCAGTGCCATGAGTCCAAATGAATGATGTCATCGATGTACCGTTTCCATGATCCCGGGAAAGGTTTCATTGGACTTAGATCAAGGACGTGGATTCCAAGGATCCCATAATGAGATTAGCCGTTGGGGCGTTGTCACCGTGCCCTCCTTAACCTAGATTTGTTTGTAGACTTTGCCGTTGAATTCGAACAATTGAGGACATAACCAGGCAAGCAGGCGAGTAGGTGGTCTGTAGAGGAATATTTTGGCGTGTGTTACGAAGTTTTAGCTGCTATAGGCCTTCCTTGTGCTGATGTTTGTATAAGCGGTGAAAAAAGTTGCTCCAATTGTGTTGAATGATAGAAGTTGTTCATCTAGCTTAAATGAGTTTAAAATAAGGAATAGTTTGTAACCACTCTCAATGCATAGTTACCATGTTCTGGGACACACTCGGTCATAGTCAACTACCCAATTGGTTTTGACCTTCTTTGACCCTTATCTCCATAAGTAAGCATTAACATAATACAAACATCTCCTTTTCAGAGTCCTCTTACCTCTGCAATAACTGCAAATATTTAAATATAATCAGATTAACTTTAATGTTGACCCCTGTTACAACATTGAGATTGACCTTTTTTACCATGTTTGCCATTTTTACCTTAGACTCCAAAACCAATGGTCGTGGGTGGTACAAAACTATACATTTTTGGAATCCTTATGATTAGATGCAATATGGCATACATTTCAACATGATTGGGGCATTTTAAAGTTTGACCCCTGTGTAAACTTACATTGGCCCCTATTGAAAAGTAGACCACATTTGAGAGTACTACCTACCTTACTGGCATGTGTGATAAGGGTCCATACTAACTACCAAAGGGGTCAACATATTCATGCTCCTCCTCTATGCATAAAAAATATTTGTTTTGCTGTAACGAGAAAAATTGAGGATCTGTCAGATTTTCTTTAGATCTTCACAATGTTTGACTCTAAATGAATACAGATGCAACTTTAAGCTTTTTTCATACATACAAGATCTTTTATTTTGCTTGCTGTAGTTGCTTTTTGTCTTGTTTTGATATTGTTTTTCATCTTTGTGTTGGTAACCAAAAATGTTTTTTTTAATTGTTGTGAATCATGGTTGTCATCAAATTTTAAAAATTTTTGTCTAATTTGCATTTAAAAATTTCGATCGGCAGGTTTTTTTAGGGTCGGTCGGGTACGGCAACAACAATGGTTTTATGCCTTATTTATCATTTTCTATTGCCATCATTTATTTTTTGTTTATTTTAACTTTCTTAAGAAGTTTAGCCCCTTCAGTGACAAGACACTGATTTCCAAGGAGTCCTGCATAGTTACAGCAAGATAACCTGAGGATAAGTTCCAATAAACTTGTATTTTTCTCATTGTTAATTTTGACAGATTTAATTGACGAGCTTATTCCAACTTCATCTCCCAATATAAAATAGGCCCTCTTGTCCAACTCTCCAATGGTCCCTCCACATCTTGGAACTTTCCATGGTAAAACCTTGGCTTTCAAATAGTGTCCTCTTGTGTGGTGGGTTCAGCTCATCAATTATTACTGGAAAGAGGAGAAAACATGTCACTATTGTTTTGGTGAAGGAACTAAATTGTCTGTATAATGCCTGTACAGCAGTCATAATAGCCACTTTCAAAAATTAATCATAAATTATAGTCATGTGACGTCACTTTGGCAGATACCATAGAACTCGCATAAAACACTGACAGACAATCAGAATTTTGACCCCTGCTTTCCAAGTATACTACATTCCCAAATTGTAGTTATATAGTCGGTAAATTTGGTGTGCAAGCTTAGAAGATCATCCTGTTAGGGGTGGTAAATTTGGTACGATTCTGACTTCAAGTCAATTTTTATATTTATTGAATAGTGCTTTGTCAATTGCATTATTTTCTTCTCATCAAAACTGCATTTTGTTTCCCATGGTACTTGATGGGGCATATGTGAAGTGCCAGGCCTCCACATCAAAGTAAGAACACACATGACTAATATAATCGGACAGGCACCTTTAACGGATGTCAGGCAATCATCCCATTTTAAAATGATTTGAACAAATTGGAATTACTGTATTTTTATATGATGTGAAGGAGACTGAACAAGCTTTATTAATGGTCATTGTTTTTTGGGTTACATCGTCCATGAATACAACACCTCAATTACTTTGTATCTTATTGTAGGTCTGTCTGTTGCAGGCACATCAGGAGACACAGCGTGCAGCTAGTGTGAGCTGTCCGTGAGCGAAATGGGTGGACATTGTGGTGTTGTTACCTCATGGAAGATGCACTCAACTACAAGAACTAATGATGACTACAGTCATAGAAGATAATGTACATGGATTTAACAGTAAAGACTTGAGAATGTCAAATTACTCACTCACTCAATCACTCACATCACTACTCACTCACTCACTCACTCGAGATGGGTGAACATGTAGTGTTGTTCACCGCTCATGGAAGATCACTCAACTACAAGAATTAATATGACTACATCAATAAGACATGTACATGTATTTACGGTAAGGATTTGAGTATTCCAATATGCCACCCAGCCTAGATCTAGGCCGCTTATTCAGGTAAGAAGTATATGCTAAGTACACTGATCTGACGCGCTCGCTGTTGAAGCCTTCCTGGTCAGTATTGTGGAAGGGAATTCGGGAGTACAGCCAGTACTAGGCCGCCCAGCTTATATTCCTCATCTGTACCCCTCCCCCTCCTCCTTCACCCCCCTCCTCTCTCTTTCTCCCTCTTGCTCTCTCTCCTCTCTTTCTCCCTCTTGCTCTCTCTCTCTCTTGCTTGCTCTCTCTCTTCTCCCTCTTGCTCTCTCTCTCTCTCCTCTCTCTCCTCGCTCTCTCCTTTCTCTCTCTCTCTTTCCCTCTCTCTTACTCTCGGTTCGCCTCTCTCTCTCTCTGATCCACACACAACACACACACCTTTTTTTTTTTTTTTTAATTTTATTAATTTTTTGTGTGTACTGTGTACATTAATATTGGTCGACCCAAGTGAGTCACATTTCACTCATAACATCCAAACCAAACCCGGGGAGGGTCCTCAGGGGTTTTGTTGGATCCCATCTTGTCCAGGGGTTCTGAGGTGACCTTTAACAGGACCATTTTCATTGAAAATATACCGCTACAGGACGCAGTTTTGTGAGTACTTTTTCAGTGAAAATAACCCCTAACAGGACCAATTTGCAGTGAAATTATAACCCTTGCGGACCTGTGTCTAAATACGAATAAAGATATACCTTTAAATATCTAATATACAAGAAAATAACACTTGTCCTACTGCAAGAAAATTACCCACTCAGGGTATTTGGCCTGATATGTTTTGGTTAATTTTTCCTATTTTGTATCATTGAACCAGGTCACAATCACAATTGATTGATACCCCTAGCGGGACTAGAACTGATTATTGTAATTTGATAACCCCTAGCGTTAGTCCCGCATTTGCAGCTAGTCCCCTCTTTTTTTTGCACGAGCATGGGTCCCGACCAATCCAAGAACCCCCAAAGACAATTTGGCACAAAACAACCCCCAAGGTTTGTTTTCCCCCCCCCCCCCCACCTCAGCCTCCCGTCAAATTACCATCCTGGCTACACCCCTGGGGAACCAAACTCCTCCTACCCTAAGATTTCACAGATAAGTACGAAAAATAGTAGCTTTCTTCAGATACCAATTTTGACAACTTCGGTAAAATCTAGGGATCTGGACGAGGCCATTACACGGACCATGACCCCCTTGAATATTAGGCGTGTATGCCTAAGTGCAAATCTTTATAACAATAGTCAATACAATGGTTATGCTTGTACCAGTTGATTTGTATCAAGTTGATAGTTGCCAATTTTCAGCCTCCCCCATCATATTTTTGACTCAACGCCAAAAAATGTTGGAATTTTCATTTGGTGGTACCATTTACAGTGTTTTGGTACATAGTACATCCACTTCAAATCTGTGTCCCTTTCGTCTCCGAAATCCTGGCTACCCATGTCTTACAGCCCTACCACCATTCTTACCATGGTGTTGATTGGCTCTATAATCATATAGCCTTCCTTTGTATCACATCCTCATGCCCTAACACCATTCTTAGCATGGTGTTGATTGGCTCATAATCATATAGCCGTCTTTTGTAGCAAATCCCATCATAGCCCTAACACCATCTTACCATGGTGTTGATTGGCTCTAAATCATATAGCTCTTTGTAGTCAATCCCATAGCCCTCACACCATTTCCTTAGCATGTGTTGATTGCTATAAATCATATAGCCTTCTTTGTAGTCAAATCCTCAAAGCCCTAACACCATTCTTACCATGGTGTTTGATTGCTCTATAAATCATATAGCCTGCTTTGTGTCAAATCCTATAGCCCTAACACCATTGCTTACCATGGTGTTGATTGGCTCATAATCATATAGCCTTCTTTGTAGTCAATCCTCATAGCCCTAACACCTTCTTACCATGGTGTTGGATTGGCTCAATAATCATATAGCCTTCTCTGTAGGTCAAATCATCATAGCCCTACCACCATATTCTTACCATGGTGTTGATTGGCTCAATAAATCATATAGCCTTCTCTGTAGTCAAATCCTCATGCCCTACCCATTCTTACCATGGTGGTTGATTGTGCTCAATAAATCATATGCCTTCTCTTATCAATCATCATAGCCCACCCACCATTCTTACCATGGTGTTTGATTGCTCAATAAATCATATATCCTTCTTGTAGTCAATCCTCATAGCCCTACCACCATTCTTTACCATGTTGTTGATTGGCCTTCATAAATCATATCGCCTTCTTTGTAGTCAAATCCCAAAGCCCCTGAACACATTTTACCATGGTGTTGATTGGCTCAATAATCATATAGGCCTTCTTTGTATCAAATCCTCATTCCCTTAACACCATTCTTACCATGGTGTTGATTGGCTCTATAAATCATATAAGGCAGGTTCAGAACGTCGTTGTTAAGTCGTTGGTAAGCACAGTCATTGGTAAAGCTTGTGAGTATGACCGTCTGAACAGATCATTGTTAAGCTAACAAATAGTTAACAACGACGATTTACTTATAAGAAATCTTAAAGAGATACTTGCGAGCGATCGTCGGTTGGTAGTGCCGTGTGAACAGTGCTACTCACGACGTCGATGTTAAGGTGACCTCATCGTGACCTCTAACAACATCCCTGTCACTTATTCCGTACATGGATACCAAATAACGAACGCCATTGTAGTTCGTGTGTTCATCACTTTGACAGCGGTCCTTGGCTTGTCTGCAGTACAGTTACTGTTTTCCACTTCAATTAGTTTTATTTTGATACTGGCATCATCATCTCGTAAGTACATGCCCCGAAAAACAAGCGAACACGGAAACCAAACTGGTCCGAGATAGAGATCTGGGAAGGAACCCACCCCGTGCAAGATAAAAATTAAGTTGAAGACAACTGAAATAGGGATTTCCCTTTTCGCGATCAAGTGACCGTTGACAGGCAGCCTCGTGTCCCATGTTGCGTTATGCACACTCAGCGTAGTTGTTGACAAGAAATCCACATAATTTTTTATTGAGAGAGAAATTAATTCGATCGGTATTCATTCTAAATAAGTACATATCATTGGTTATTTGTTCGATATTAGAACTTATATGATTTGTATTAAGTGAGCAATCGTGAAATAATCACAGAAATGCAATCGAAAATGTGCCGTTTATAAAGCGGCCACTGCACGTAACTCTCGCTCTCTGTACCGCGGAACCCCATTTCGTTGATGATGCAGGACCTTTGTTTTGTGATGATGTCATGTTTGGGCTGGACACTTCTCGTATTGGTGTTGGGGGGATTCCATCGGCATAAACAGCATTACTGCCAAATCCTCTGTGATGAGTCATAACGAAAAACAACCAAAATATCGCTTTTAAAAACACACTCCTGCTTGAGGATTCCATTTTGGCATTGTTTACAATGGTTGATGTTTTCCGGGGTTTCAAGCATTAACCGCATCAGCTAGCGGAACGGCTACTTCCGCCTATTTACTCATGACGGATGCTGCCTCTCGCTGGTAACTTTTGGAAGGATATCGTTTGTTAAGTTCCGTGTTGACGTGCGTCGTTGTTAAGAGGCGCTAACTGAGGATTAAATGATTGTTTTTTCGTTGGTAACGCTACGTTCGAAAGATAGGCCATCGTCTAACACCCTATAGCCTTCTTTTTAGTCAATCATCATGCCCTAACACCATTCTTACCATGGTGTTGATTGGCTCATAATCATATAGCCTTCTCTGTAGTCCAACCTCATAGCCCTAACACCATTCTTACCATGGTGTTGATTGGCTCAATAAATCACTATAGCCTTCTCTGTAGTCAAATCCTCATAGCCCTAACACCATTCTTACCATGGTGTTGATTGGCTCAATAAATCATATAGCCTTCTTTGTAGTCCAATCCTCATAGCCCTAACACCATTCTTACAGGTGTTGATTGCTCAATAAATCATATAGCCTTCTCTGTATCAAATCACATAGCCCTAACACCATTCTTAGCATGGGTTTGATTGGCTCCATAAATCATATGCCTTCTTTGTAGTCAAATCCTCCTAGCCCTAACACCATTCTTAGCATGGTGTATGCAATTGGCTCACTATCATATAGCCTTCTTTGTAGTCAAATCATCATAGCCCTAACACCATTCTTACCATGGTGTTTGATTGGCTCTAATAATCATATAGCCTTCTTTGTAGTCAAATACTCATAGCCCTAACCCCTTCTTACCATGGTGGTGATTGGCTCCTATAATCAATAGCCTTCGTTGTAGTCAAATCCTCAAGCCCCTAACACCATTCTTACCATGGGGTTGATTGCTCAAAAAATCCTCTCTTCTTTTAGCCAATCAACAGGTATTTCTCCAGCCTTCAGGGTTAAGAACTATATATTGGTGGGTTGTTGTACTCATAACCAATAGTCATATTAATTGCTTTATATACCATTTGAACACTACAGCTGATGGTAGCATCAGGGAATTTCGCAGCATTATCAAAGCAGTCTCTAGAGACACCGAATTCAGAGATCAGCACCGCTCTCAGACATGAACTCACCACATATCCCGGTTCTAGTTCAAAGTGTGCTGTATTTTTGGCATATTTCAGAGGCGGAAGTCCAGGAGGATTCAAGTTAAGTTGTGGTGCCACAGGTGGGGGTGGAAGTGTAACAGGTATTCAATAAATTGATTATAATTGAAAACAATGCATGTTAAGTCTGTCTAAATTGAAACACAATTATTTGGACATGTAGCAGTACATGTTCTACTGTGTGAGCTTTTGTTGTGGGGATGGTCTGTGTATCTATTAACACTTGATTAAAATACTTTTTTCTGGGCTTGCCGAGAAAAATTGCAGGCCTGGGGGAACCTTGTGTTACCATGGTTACAGGCTCCCTTCTTATTTGCATTCATACCTGCCCCAAAGACTGGGTTTATTTCATTTTTCATGGCCTGTACAATTTTTTTGTATGCATGCTGAGGCTCCTTGGAACACCAGGGTGGGGTAATTGTTTTTTTGACCTCTCAGCGGTACTGCTTTTTTGTCATACATTATTTGATGCATTTTCATGATTTTTTTGGTTAGAATGATCATTGGGTGGGGTATATGTAAATATGGGTTGTTCAGGATTTGGATGTCAAAAGTCATCCAGGGTCATTTTGTAAAATTGCTCAAATGCTTTGTTTGATAAATGGTGTGGAATTTTCCAATTTTTTCTCTGAATTATCCTGGATGGTGTGTCATATGGCATGGTCAAGATTTTAGGTCATAATCACCCAGGGTCCTTTGCGGTCTTTTGTAAAAGGGCTCTATACTACGCTGCTTTACAAAAATGACATGGTATTTTCCAAAGGGTTTGCTCAGAATGCAATCTTGAGGGGTGGATTGTATGGAGTGTGTGAGAAATAGAGGTCCAAGTCACTCTGAAACATGCTTTGAACTTAACTATGTATCACCAAAGGAGGACTTTTCTTATTAGGATAATTAATATCGTATAACGATAATATTAAGTGGCTGCTGGAAGTCCTTCCAATACTAGAAGTAGAGCCATGTACGTGTCTACGCCATCCCTTATTGTTCCGTTGAATTCAGGCAAGTCAGTTAGAGGTCAATATCGCATGAGGTGGCATAATTATATTTTCACATGGACAGACAAATTTGGCGTTTCCTAGCTCCACCATTAAATTCAATTGGGATCCCGATGTAATTACAAATCAAATTCTTTAAAACGGCAAATAGGCACTTTTGAACATTACCGTTCACAGGTATGGGTTTACAGACATATTATCAACAAACTGTGCAAAAACCTCAAATGAAAATTGAGGCACCTCTTCAAAAACATGGCTATTTTGGCCTTTAAGTTTTTCACAAACTTTTGGACATGATTATTTTGATTACTTCTCTCTACAGGTGGTTGCCTACCGCACTGGGTCGCCTATTAAACGTTGTCTGCGCAGTAAATAGTAATGACATTGTGCATAGACTCATCAAAGGCGGGGATTATTCTGTCGTGGGTGATGTTGTCCCAACCCTTATGCTACAGGCTATGGATATTAAGGTAAATTTTGAAATTGCCTACTGTATATCCCAATGCTCTCTGGGGTATGGGTAAAATGGTGTATTATTTTAAAATACAGTTTCCTGTACCCCAGGTTTGATGCTCATTCCAAATATGGACAAAAAACATAAAAAAAAAAAACTAGAAAAACCCCCCAATTTTAAAACACTTTTAAATTATGACCCATTTCTTTAAAAATCATTTTATGCAATTTAGTGATTACCATTTGCTTCTTTAGACACATTTTTTTTCCATTTTGGGGTCATTTGATTTCAAAAGTGTAAAACACTTAAAATGCTTCTTTGTTGTTGGCATTTTGTTGGGTGGTCGTGTGAGCAGTTGGCAGGTTGAAAATATTTGGTCAGATGATAGAGCATGGAATTTAGTGCTGGTGCGGTATATTTTCTGTCTGGTCTAAATTTCACAGTTGTTTGAAACCCCATACAATTGGTCTCTTTTATTTTTAGACAATTTAAGCAATGGGGACCACTTTTGGCAAGTGATATAACTAGGGATATGCAACGCTATCACCATCCACAAAAATCATACAAATTCCATTGCGGGAATCTTGCCATATAGGCCGACAAAGGTCATGAATTGCATGTTATAGCACCCTTAATGCCTATTTTCCGATAGGAAAGACGTGGTGGTAAAACTAGATTTTTTATGAAAATTTCATATTTGCCCGCAAGAGAAATTTCATGAAATTACAACAGGAGGTAGGATAGTGAGAATAAATCACTTCAAATTAGTGGTTAAAAGTGTGTCGCCATTGATATTTTTTTTATTTTTATTGACTCGTTTTGCCATAATAAATGCGACTTTCAAAAGCGTGATTTGATTATACAGACAAGTTTAGTTCCCAATTAAAAACAGACATGTGGGACCGCTAATTATATGCCCACATAATTCTTGTTGATGGACATTCAGTGCACCGAATGCTGTAGTTTGTAATAAATAATTTGAGTCAGGACCCTACAATATAGAGCGTCTAGTTTGGTGTTGCTGGTGGCAATACAGAGGCTGTTAAAGAGATAATGAATCAACGCAATAATACAGGAAAAGCGCCATTCCCAAGGAAAATCCATTCAAAGGTGAGACTAATTTTGCTTCAGAGAGTTGATCATCAATACCAGGATGATATGCAGAATTTCCATTTTTGTTTTTTAACACTTTTTTTGGCAATTCTTCATTCTTTAATTCCCACACACAAAAATTATTGCCTTATAAAAATACAGCCAATCAAACTTGCATATCACCCTGATTGGCGATGGGAATGGAGACAGTTGTTTAATAAACAAAACATGATTAAGATATACACATGCCTTTTGACCTGAAGTTTACCAACCATCTCAGATCCCTACCTAAAGATTGTTGACCAGCTGCGGGGTGGAATCGGTTTGGGGGGGGGGCGGGGGCCATGGCCCCAGTTTTGTAAAATTGATGAGCTATCCTTGCTGCATGCAAAAATGATAGTAATAGAGGTGGGCTATACAGGGGGAGAAAATGATGATATTTCAGATCATTGTCCTCACTCTTATTGATGTAGCTTGATTCCCCTGAGCATTTGGACACTAATTTGTCAAAATCGGTCAAAAAATGAGAAGGTGCCGCCAAAAATGCCATTAAGGGATGAGGGGTTTGAAGGGGGGCCTGATAAATTGATAAATTTCAATTACTGTAATTATAATGGACCATTTAGCATGTGAGTGTTTAAACATATGTATTTGAGTCAAAGGAATCCATTTGTAAATGTTCCAGCAGTGCCGATCTACCGCTTTTGTAAAAATGGCGATTTTGGTCAAATTCAAGCTATTGAGGGCGCTTTTGCCATTAAAAGTTAGGCGCCGCTTCTGATTGCCAATCATTGAAAAAAAACTTTGTCCTAAAGGTAATCACTGATAGTTACCTACTGCAAATTTGAGTCTTTAAAACTAACGGTTTCATGTGGCAGCCAGTTCATTGGAAGGCATCATTACACAATTTGTGCCATAGGGTTGTGTAGTCAACAACTTTGCACCCTATTATTTTCAATAGAGAATTGCCAAATTATAAAAACTGGCACCGCGTGACCAACAAAAAAAGAGCTATGTGCTGAAAATTTATGAATGAATTTCAACGGCTTATCCTCAATTCTACATAGAAAATATCTAATATAGTCAGGTTAGGGCGTGCCGGCAAAGCGCCCGCGTGGCTTAATTTTACGTTAAAATGGCTAATTTTATGAAAACGAAAAATCAAAACCTGACGAAATTCATCAAAAATGAATTCCTCTTGACCTCAAAAAAAAAATAAAATTAACCCTAACATTGCTTAAAATTGGCACAAATTCCAGTAATTGACACATTTATCATTTTCAGACCCCCCTCAGACCCCCTCCTTAAAGCGTTTTGGGGCACCTTCCATTGGCCCGATTTTGACAAAATTGGTGTCAAAATGCTCAGGGGATCAAGCCACATCAAATAAGAGTGAGGAAAAAAATGATTCTTAAAATCCTCATTTTTATAGCCCCCCCCTAAATAGTACAGTATCACTATTTCTCAGTTGAACTGCCAAGTGGACTCCCTATAAAAATGTCCGCTGCCACCATTATTATTGACAACTTTGCTTGATATCAAGTTTCATGTATAAAATGAGAGCACGTGATACTGAAGTACTAGGCAAATTTGAATTTGCTGAAATGTGGTGAGTAGTCTAGGCCCCCCTCCCCAATATTGTCTCCAGATATTGCATAAAAGAAAGCCAGGCACGTGTTGCACATGCACACAGTACACGCACAAACACACACATGCACACGCACACACACACACATGCCAATACCCCCTGGCCATTGAATAATATGTAATTGTATAATTTTTTCAGATTTGCAAAGTGTTTTCAGCTCATTCACGTGTGAATGAGGAACGTGGTTGTCTGCTATGAGGCGCTGCTGCAGGAGAAACCAAGACTTGGTGTGTCCACACACGGCAGTAGCAGGGCTTATTCGATGAAAAGTGCATAGGTAACACCTGAAAATAAAACCAAGCATGGTAGAAACTTAATCAGTCATCAAAACCAATCAATCAAGCTTTTATTTCCATAGACACTAAAATACCAATGGTCAATAATGGCTGAAGGGCCCAATATGGCCAGAATTCACCAACACCCCTGAGTACAATACAATCTATTTTAGCACACGGCAAGTTTCATAGGCGATGTGAAGTTAAAGGCGGAGTCAGAGATTTCCAAAGATGCAACCCTAATTTCTAACAATCATGTTTTTTGGAAACATAATTTTTGTCCACATGCTATTTTATGAAAATAGCTAGCTGAAACTGATGTATTCATCCAGAAACCTTGTTCAACTTAAAATGTGATCCAGAATTTTATCCATGGTACTTTTATGATACATAAAAGTGCTACATAAAAAAGAAAGATCCAATAATCTCAAACTTGGAAAGAGCCTTTAGGGGTAAAATCTTTAAAATAAATTTAGTTGACTATTTTGGAATATAAAAAAAAGGTTATATTTTGAACTCTCTCTGAGTCATAAATCAAAATAGTATTGTTTTCAAACGTGCTTAGTGGAGTTGGGAATTTTTTTAATTCATTTTCAATCAGGCTGGACCTATTGTTATAACTAATTGTATCTAGTTTGATTATAAGTTTTGATTTTTTTGTGTTGTAGCCATGAATAGTGCGGACTTGTAAAGAACAGCAGCAAAACATGGGCCATATGGCAATGAGTATATAGGCAGTAGGTAATCCGTTAGATCATACTGGAGTATCAAATGACATAAGTCAGTACCTAAATGGGTGCTGCAATGAGAGAAAACGGGCTTTGTGTCTTGTTTAATGCTTGAAATTTTAATAATAAAAGTAAACTTCTTAAGTGTTCTTAATATACATAATCTGATTGGCATTCCATTAGGCACAGGAAAAAAAGATAGTGAGGAAAACCTCAACAGACCAGGGGCACCAACGCTTCCATCAGTGTGCCATAGCGACGCAAAGTACCAGCTAAATTCCATGATGCTGCTATTGCTGCCGGCCTGTTTGCCCATCCTTCTATACACGCCTACATCAGTAAACTACCAAGTCTTCCAACTCAATCAACACCCATGGAAAAGGGCCAGGATTGGGAAGCGATGCTAAGAGACAAGATTTGTAAAGAAATATAGCTGGGGACATGACTTTTAAAAGTGACAGGAGGAGGTTTTTTTTTAGGATACAAATTTCTCTCAATTGCAACTGAGATTGGTTTTTGAAAAAAAGGGGGGGGGTACCAACTAGAAGTTTTCAAAGGTGGTTGTATGGAAAATAAGTTCAAAAAGAAAACCGCAAACCAGTTTTTAACTTGCCTGCAATTGTAATCATCCCTAGAGAAACCATATCATCCTATAAATAAGACGGCGGTATCGGATCCTTCTTTATTCACTTCAGGTGTGATATAATACATTGGGAAGCATTACAATATGCAAAAAAACTTGGGTTTGAAAAAAAAAGTGGGGTCGCTTCTTTCTGTGGAAAGTTCATGGCTCTTTAAGTAATAAAGGGGGATCAGGATACTGCTCAGGTATCTAATGAATAAATAATTTCAGATCAGGTAGTAATGCTTTACCACAGATTGTGGAATATGGTAGTAGTGGATAGAACCACATACCTGACAACCTTCCTTGTTTTATAGGAATCTCTTGTTTTTAACTCTTTAAGTTAGCCAAAAAAATCAGAAAAACACCACCATAGGGGCTTTATGATGAGGTGTTTGCTTACATGCATTCTGATTTTTTTTTTTTTTTTTCTTTGGATTTTCAATGGTGGAGGTATAAGCAACCTTTTTATTTGCATCTAACTGGGGAAAAACACTTTTACTTTTAACATTTGGTCAATGTTGGAATAAAGTGCCAAACTCCTTATTTTGCCCGTTTCGAACAATCCTAATCAAAGTTATAAAATCAGAACTGGAACAAATCTAAAATTCAATGTCTTGAAATCAGACTAAGATAATACTCCAAATTTGACTTTCCTTTTAGTACTTAGGCTATTTTTAAAATTGATTGTAAAAGAGAACGGAAAACAAGACTTGAAGGAATCACACCACTAAATTAAACTCCCCATAGACTTGTGTACAAAATGACCCTCTCACCCAAACGTCATTTCTCGGCTATAAAGAGACTGGGTTATTCAAAAATGGATTTGGGAAGATAGGACCATAGCTCTTCAAAAAAATGAAAAAAGTCAGGATTGGGAAGCGATGCTAAGAGACAGATTAAAGAATATCAGCTGGACATGACTTAAAGTGACAGGGGAGGTTTTTTTAGGATACAAAATTTCTCTTCAAATTGCACTGGATTGGTTTGAAGACCACCTAGAACTTTTCAAGGTTGTATGGACAATAAGTGCAAAAGAAAACCGCAAACTAGTTTGTAAAAAAACCTTGCCTGCACTATTGTAATATCCCTATAGAAACAATCATCATCTATTACATAAAGACGGACGATTCGGCCTATTCACTTCAGGTGATCTAATCATTGGTAAGCAGTCCAAATATGCAAAAAACCGGGTTTGAAAAAAATTGGGGTCGCTTTTTTCTGGAAAGTCCTCATGGCTCTTTAAGTAATTAAAGGGGAGCGGATACTGCTCAGGTATCTCATAATACATAATTTCAAGATCAGTCGAGTAATTGCTACCCAGATTTGGAATATGGTAGATAGTGTGATAGTAAACCAATATTTGCCAACCTTCCTTGTTTTATAGGATCTCTGTTTTTAACTCTTTAAGTTAGCAAAAAAAAATCAGAAAACACCACCATAGGGGCTTTCATTGAGAGGGTGTTGCTTCACATGATTCTGATTCTGGATTTTCAATGTTGGCAGGTATATAAAGCAACCTTTTTTATTTTTTTTAATTAGCAAATTGCTGCTTAATCCCTTTAACATTTGTCAATGTTGAATAAAGTGACAACTCCTTATTTGCCGTTTTCTCACAATCCTAATCAACAGTTATAAATCCAGACTTGGAACAATCTAAACATTCATGTCTTTAAAATAGACAAATACTACTCCAAATTTGACTTTCCTTATTTTTAGGCTATTTTACTAATTGAATTGTAAGAGAACAGGAAACAAGACTTGAAGGAATCACACCACTAAATAAACTCCCCATAGACTTGTTACAAAATGACCTCTCACAAACGTCCAATTTCTCCGCTATAAAGCGACTGGTTCTTTCAAAACTGGAATTTTTGGGAAGATTAGGACCAATAGCTCTTCAACAAAAATGAAAAAAGACCACCATATGATAAGGCTGATTTTTTGACCACAGAGCATGGAAGATTGCATTTTTTCAAACGTCCACGCCTATTGAAATCGAACTAGAAATTAAATTTGCAAGAGTTTCCCAAACCCGCAGAAATTTGTACAAAATGGCACCAGAACCACCATCTTTACCACCCCATGGTTTGTTACTAGTCCCACACATTATGCTTACTTCAAATTTCATTTGAAGACCAACTTATCACATTTTGTGACTCTCATTTAGGGCAAGGGCCCATATTGGGACGCCAACCCTGTCTCGGCACTGATGTCGTCTTGCTACACTAGTTTTATTTAGGTGTTTTGATTTCCTGAAACACTCGAATATGAACTCATTTTGGTAGAAATCAGTACACTATCATACACCCAGAATTAGGGCCCAAACTTTTCTAACTACACCAAATGAACGCGCACTCTATGTGCGATTCTTCAGAAGCTCGCAAAGACCGTCACTCATCAAGACTTAAAAAAACAACCTTGTAAACAGATGTCCCTTGTCAATACTTGTTTTTTTGTACAAGCCTGACCTCCTCCTAAAAACATATAGCATCTCGTTTTTATTTGGCAAAATATTTCTGAGAATTCTATCTAAAAAAAATTCCACTGTCACTTTAAAAACTAAAGTATGCATGGGTCTTGTTAGTTGCTCTTAAAGTCAAATAAATGAACAGTTGCTGTTTGTTGTCCACAGGCGTTTGTACAGACCTGAGGCCTCCGGAGGGGAGTGGGGAGCGGGGGGGGGAGTTGGGAGTGGGGGGGAGGGGGGTAGCTGTGTAGGGAGTGGTGGGGGTTAGTGTCCGGGGCGCTGGGGAAGAGGGAGTGTGCGGAGGTTAGGTGGGTGTTGGGGGAGAGGTGGGGTTTTGCGGTGGTGTTGGGGAGGGGGTGGGGTTGAGTGCGGAGGGGGTGGGGCTGTTGGAGAGGGGGTGTTGAGGAAGGGGGTTGGGCGTGTTTTTGTTGTTAAGTTGCATTTATCGCAGTTAGTGGATCGCCAAATTCTTGTAAATACGAGTTCGCCTGGTTTCATTCTAATCCGATATGTAGAAGAAAGATTAATGCTTTTGTTCAGCAAAAATGAGAGTGCAAATCAGATTGGTCGGATTTGTATTGGTACAATTGAAGATTGCGTGAACATGATGTTGTACCATACTCAAATTGAGTTATTGAGTCTACTCAAGACATTGACAAACCCTTAATCAGTCAGTTGCACTTCCTTTAGCAGACTTATATATGGAGCTCTCAAAACTACACAGAATGCTAATCCAATCAAATTATGAGTTAAATCAAAACAGTCCGATACTTCCATTGAATTATCATTTTGTTTTTCCCAAGGAAGCCTATGTTTCTGTAGTACCCGAATAATAAACAACAAAAACATGCAAAACAAACAAAAACGAAACCTCTGATAAATAGGGCTACATGGAACTGGGATGAAGCATGGGAATAAAAGACACCAGTAGTAGCAGGTCAAAAGACCCAAGGAAAGAATGGCAGAACTCAAGCCAACCTCTCTCTGTTAGAAGTAGAAGAGCTGTGTGTGGTTAGCTAGATCAATGATGAGCGCTTGGTAATAAAACAAGGGGACAGGAAAGAACTTGAATGACGCAGTTCACGGCTTTCGCGCTCGCTTTAATCAAAGAATATAAGCGGTGGGCAAGACTATCTTGTTCAATTTTACATTGAGCCTTTCTTTCCAAATGGACCTGCATAGGCCTTTGACCCTTGGCATGTGACTTGTGACCTCGGCATGTGACTTTTGACCTCATTCACAAAATGTAAACAAAAAACCACAAAAAAACACCAACCACACACCCCCCCCACACCCCCCAAAAAAAACAGTGTGGTTCTAATTAAACTTCAACTTTTCAATGTGAGGTCCAATTTAAAAAAAAAACATTTTA
Source organism: Ophioderma brevispina (assembly GCA_023653785.1). Taxonomy (NCBI): domain Eukaryota; kingdom Metazoa; phylum Echinodermata; class Ophiuroidea; order Amphilepidida; family Ophiodermatidae; genus Ophioderma; species Ophioderma brevispina. The sequence goes on from JAMKCH010004179.1 coordinate 25,261, forward strand.
GTGACACAAACCACACATAATAACAAATGCACGACCAGATTTGCTAAGTGGTATGCCAAGCTATAGCTAGGCAGCCCCCTAAAATACAGCAAGATCTGTTTGTTTCCTTTTAATACGGGTGGAAAGAAGATGTGCTTCTTAAGTCAAAGTGTATTCATATTGCGTCATGCATTTTAACATGCTAAGGGCAGTAGTGTCAAACCTAGTGCTTTGTTTTTACACGAATTTTCGGATTTTAGCACCATTTTAAACATCAACCTGTTAATCGTACCAACAAAAGTTATCCACTGCAGACATCCTGAGTGTATTTGTGCCGATGTTCAAAAACCAGCTATTGACCTTTAAAGTCACAAAAACCACATGGTGTACCGGACGGGAATAGCACATTTCAGCTGTCAAGGCGCAAGGCGCAGGCATCGTGTCGGCGCCTGGTGAATTTTTGCTGCGTAATGAAGCGGCGCGTGTTGTTAATGTACTTTTGCGCGAGAACGTATCTTGGAAAAAACGAAAACACAATATTTAATATGTAAACAAAAGAGCTAATTTAGACAGATTGAAATTTGAATTATTCTGTTTGGAGTGGAGACAAAAGATGTGCAACAAGGCTTTTCAATTTTCAATTTCGCCAAAATTTGGTAAATTTTCGGACAAGATAACTCCAAAAAACCGAAGTAAAAGGTAAGGTTAACGCCTACGTTAGCAATCGGTCTTCTCTAGGAACGGTGTTCCAATTGTCATTGTTCGATTTCCTAACTAAAGATATTCTCCAATATCTACTCAAAATTTGGAAAAAGAAAAGAAAAAGAAAAGGAAAAATCACACTTTTTTGACATTTTGACAAAAGCTGCATTAAAAAAATAAAACCTCTTTAAAAAAAAATTAAAAAAACGTTCCTAGACCAAATTGTCTTGTTTCTAAAAAAAAACCATTAGGAAATCATGAAAATTCAAATTGTTTCTTATGTCTGAAAATTTTGGGGCCAAAAATCATGTTTTTGTATTTTTCTGAAAATACGGAGGAAAGTTTTACATTAATCTGATTGCCGCCATCGGGTTCATCGTCCAATTTCTTTCTAGAAATGTATACTTTTACATAAATAATCAAAATATTTGCAAAAGTTACAACCAAAATAGATATCGGAAACTCGGGTTTGACACTGTCCTTAAGGCAGAAATCGGACCACGTTGATTTTGCCCTCTCATATAGAAGCAGCCATATCTTGTGTTCTACGATGGATTGGAATGAAATAAATGGCAATTAAAAGCTTCTTTATTGCTTGAAAGGAATACCAACAAAGACCCATGCCTATTTTTTATCAAAAATGTCTTGTCCGAGGTGTTAAATTTTTGGCACAGCCGGTATAAACCCCAGAACCCTTAAGTTGGGCTGTAATGAAATCAACATAAATCAAGAAATGGTCTGTTTTTTAATGGTTCTTAAAATTGGGCATTCAATTACAGTGTTAAAATTCCAAATAGTTTTTATTAAAGTAGCACAGTAGTGTGTTATGTCCAATAATGTATGATTTGACCCACACAAATCGCAACAGAAACAATTTGGTGTTTGTTATGGTAATATACTCTGAATAGTCCAACAATAATATATAAAAGTCGTACAAATCAACTAGTGGGAACATGTAGAAATAAGGTGGGCACGTTTGTTACAGGGGTAAAAATTAGAATTGTTCGAATGATTTAAATGATGTACACCCCCCAATTTATTGGGATACTCCGAAGGTTTAAAAAAGGTATAGTTTGACCCTATCTACGCGTTATAGTGTTAGTACAATAGGCTCATAAACACAATTTTCAAGGTCATTCCTGGGGGTAAAATCATAGAATGGTCCGATTTTGATCGGACGTGTGTAAACTGGTTAAATTTGTCCACTAGATACGTTAAATGTAAATAGATTCTGGGTTTTGAACTTTTATATAAGATTGCAGAGATATGACTAGTGACCTCCCTAGACGCCTTGTAGCCCCCGTCACATTTGCGGTCAATTATGCAACGAAAGTATAGACGGTGCAAAACCAGTATATTTCGGGGTTCTGTACATTAGACGAACAGTTGAACCATTTTTAACGAAACGGAAATATCTGAAAATGTTACCCCAATTTGGGACTCCTTGGAACCTATTGACTATACTATTGAACTACAACTGCAGATAGGCAAAATATACCTTTTTAATCCTGTATGTAACAAACACGTTGGCTTACTTTTCGACGCGTTTTGATACTTTAATATTTGACCCCACTGCTATAAACCTACCCCCCTTAAAAATATATGTTCACTCCTTGATGTTAGTAGACGTTTGATATGTTGTTTTAAGGTATTCTCAATTCATAATTCTGTTGGAAATGAATTCTGTTGCCAATTAGTGTGGTTAAGGCAGCATTTCATTCTATTTTGACTGGCCTAGGTCTTTGTTTCCTATGGTAGACAAGTTGCTGTCACTGGATTCGTAATATAGTATACCACAGGTGTTAGCCGACGTTGAATGGGAACATTTCATCTTTCAATGAATGAACATCTTCCTTCATTGCACAAAAGAAAAACATTTCAATATTGTTTTCATACATCACGTAGATCATTGTCATTTTATTAAAGCTCAGGCTAGCTTGACTACGCTTATAAGATAATGGATAAGCCTAGCATTAGCCCTGAGCTTTCAGTAGCAAGTTGTGCGGACCATGGCCTAGCTCGCAGGGTAGGCCATAAATGCTTGACTTAATTGACCTTCTCCTACTACTTGCTATATATAAGGGCATCTCAATACAAATGCAACAAAACTTCCCCCAATTTGTTGGAGAATGGTGAAATTACATGAAAGTAATTAATGCCAGAGTAAAGCACAATCTCCTCGTTTCAAACGATAGGAATTGTCATGTGTGCTCATGGATAAACGCTTATATTAATCATTTTTTTTACACAATGGGACAAAAGTGAATATACGAGTCATTGATTTTATACCTACAAGCATTAGGGGCGTCCTTCAACATGGAGTATGTCGCTCCGTTACAAAAAAATACGGGGGAGTGTCCTATCTTGTTTTTACGATCGATAATCTTGCTTGAAAGTTACCGAGTGAGTACAAACAGAGTACCTCTCCGCCATAATGCATTGCATGCTGCAGAAGTGGGGGTTATCCATCAGTCGGTACACGTGCTGGACTCAACCACTTAGGGCAAACCATGGGGAAGAGTACCCATACTGGTTCAAGTTCCCCATGGGGAAGTACCCAGTATGGTTACTCCTATCCTATGCAAAGAACTTTGAGGCTCAATGCGAGTTTTCAGTAATTGAACCATTGCAAAGTGGAAAACAAAAACAGTCTTTGGGTTTGCACGTTTCTAGTGCCATCGGTGGAAGAATTGACTTACCGTGATTGCGGATAGGGTCTTCTGCAAAACATGGCTTTCTAGCCTCAAAGGAATAATCATCATTCCAAAGTCATATCGTCTGAGTAGGAGTATGCGAAGAGAAAAGTCCCTTCGGACCATTCTGAGACCTAAATAGTGAAAGAGACTGGGTGTCAGGACATGAAACCCTTTTGCGGGGACACCATTCCGAAGTTTGTGATTTCTACTGCATTGCCAATTTGTGTCCACACACCCCGGACAAAGATCGCGGCATGAGTAATACGAACTTGACAGCTTGACTCAGGGAAGATTTTGGGTAGCTTAAGATAGAGACCGTGATGCCAGATTGTATCATAGTTCCCAATTGCAATTTATTCAGCAAATAACAAGATTACAGGATGTGAAACATATATAATATTATAACATGTGCTAGGACTACCGACAGACAACCCTGGAGGGCTTTTCTTGCTTATGTACGTCGGTAAACCTTGTTAAATAAATAAATAATATGTACAAAGAAAGTTTGATCATCATATACCAATCAATACTATGCATCGATCAGGCAAAAGTTGCACTACATTCCCCGCACCCGAACGCACACGAAATATACTTTATCAAAAGAACAGAAAGTTGCACGTGATATGGGGCTTGTGGGGGGGTGGATTGGTAAGGGGCCAGTAGCGAAGAGTCTAATGCAACCATGCCAGAGCAAGGACAATGTACAAGCTTAATTAGGAATTGAGGGCGATGCACATATAAAAGCTTAATACAGATGAAACATTGCGAGATATAAGTAGTATTGATCAACCAAGGAAACCATAAAAAAGACAAAACACAACAAACAAAGTGGAGAAGAAACGAAAATGGGAGGATATGAATACGGATATCAAATAGATTATAGAATTTTGCTCAACTAATGGAAAGCACTGGGTATGAGAGTAAGAGAAAAGAAGACGGATGAGGTAAAAATAGTGAAGAGCGAGGATGAAGTTGAGGGGTGAAGGTGCGGATTTAGAATCATGGAAAGGAAGAGATTGTTTCTTTTAAAAGGTCATGAGGTAGTTTAATGGTGATTGTAAAAGTTATTTTGTAACAATTTGATAGATGAATTTGGCAGTTCATTTCAAGTTTTGCACCGTGGTTATGTGAGATATAGGTTTTTCCTTAGTGTTTTGGTAGCGGAAGGTGAAAGTGGACACAGCTTGCTAGTATCATAATATGAATATGTACTTTTGTCATGAATAATAGTTAAATTTAAAGGCAAGTTAGTTAGGATTAAGTAATGCATAAATAGTGTGGTTTTTGCAGGTTTTAATGTCAGCTATTTTAGAGTATGAGTGAATAAAATAAAGGAAGTGTGTGAGCCCTATATGGCGAGTTTGTGATCGTACGAATGGCCCATTTTGGGGGGTATTAAGTTGAAAAGGAGTCTAGAATGATACGTTAGATCCCAAATATGTTTACAATCCAGTAAAGTGAGGAAGCACCAATAGTGTCGTATAGGGTCTTAAGAGTACGGGGGGGAGGTGGGTTTGCTCTGTCGATGGTGACAATAGCATGAGAAGCCTTACTGATTACATTGTTGATGTGTTCGGCACGTTCAAATTCCTTCATCGATAATCAACACCAAGGAATTTGGTACTACGAACTTGTGAGATTGGCTGATTGGTCGATGATAACAATTTTTATGATTTGGTATTGTGAGTTGAAAAAAAGCATCATATTAGTGTGTTTTGACAATATGAGAGACAATTTGGGTGCACGAAACCAATCAGTGCTTTAGTAGAGTTCAAGGATTTGTTTTAGCGAAAAGTGAGTCTAAGTTAGGATCTGAGAGAGGGGAAAAATATTTGTATCATCGGCAAAAAGAATAAGTTTAAGTGAGTTCGAAACCGAGGGTGGTAATGTCATTCATATAAATATTGTGAAGAGCCAACCGCCAGGCCCCAATATTGAGCCTTGTGGCGACTCCGACGGTAATTTCTGCTTGGCGGAATTTTCTTGAGTGGGCGAACACCGATTGAGTACGGTTTTGTGTAGGTAATTTCTGAAACCCAATCCAGGCTTACCACGTCACTCGTCTTGAGAAGCTCTGTTGAAGAGAATATCATGGTCTATGGTATTCCGACGCCTTGGATTAGGTTCCAGAAAAAATTCCAATGTATGTTTCGTACTTTTTGAGCTTGGGGGAGGTTTGTTGTCAATTCAAGAAGAGACATGTAGGTAGAGCGTTTGGGCCTAAAGCCATACTGTGCAATCGGAAAAGGATTTTTGTGTTGATCAAGAAATGTAAAACAGCGATTTGTAACATGATTTTTTTCAAGCAATTCTTTGAGAAGCATGGGAGGACGGAGAAGGCCTATAGTTTGTAATTGTTCATGAGGATCTTTACTTAGGCAGCAGTGGATCTGTAAAGGCTGTCCCAAAGGTCTGCTTCTTCTGGAGGCTGTTTCGATTCATTGCCATGTTTGCTATCTGATCAGTTGTGATTTACCTCTTCGAAAGCCAATTTGGGTTAAGGGGTCCGCTTTAGCTTTATACATGTGATGATAGCAGCCGATGGGTCTGTACCTCTTGGGCTCATTTGCTGGTTTCTTTGGGCTTCAGGGATTGCAATGACCTATTAAGTCTTCCATCTAGACGGGAATGCTGATGATCACATACAAGTAGTAGAGGAAGAAAAGAGTTGGAGCCAATCGCACAGCTCAAGGTCCCATTATTTCTTAAATTCGGTTGGATGTTTGTTGTCATTGCCTGGAGCTTTCTCATTCTTGAGAACTTTGCTTCCCTTGGGAAAGTCTGACAGTATAGACCAGCTACCAAGCTGGTATGACCAAGTACATAAGTTAAGAAGATAACATTTAGTCGGAAAAGTCAATCATGTGGTGATTTCCCTCTAGGGCCTTCTATATATTAAAGGGAGCAATGGCCCAGGGGCGGTTCAAACTTGCAACCCTGAGATTACAAGTCCCCAAAAACATTTTTAGGCTTTTGACATTGAATCACATGACCAGTGTTTGATCCACTTGCCGTTTGACAAGTATGAGGCGATGCAATTTGCAGAGACAGGAACGCCTTAAACGGGACAGCTACGACCGTTGAGTTTGTTGACGGTGTTACAGCCATTGCAGCTTGAGTGGATAAAGTTGATATTGGATGATCTCACCCTCCATCTGGTTACGTTCTGTTGGCAAAGAAAATCAGTAGCTAGTTGCCTTTTTGTAACACAGTCGAGGAACTGCTGTGTTTTTCTTCTGTACGGTTTCTTGCTTCTTCGTTTCTTCTTTCTTCTTTCTGTCAAAATGCTAATATCTCAGTCATTGCAACATGTCATATTGACCAAACCTAGTCACAAACAAGTTACATGACACAGAAAACTTTTGACGTGCACCCGATGGTGATCAAAGGTCACGATAGGGTCACAGGGGTCAATCAACGTTAACCATGCAAATATCTAGAATTAGCTCAAATCTCAAAACTAATGCTGTCATCGTGAATACGTGATCACCACTAAAAAAAAGTCAATTAGACTTGACAAATGACAACCATGATGATTTAGGGGTCAGAGGTCAAAATACATAAATCCGTTACACTTCAAATCACTAATCCTTTTTCAGATTTCATAGTAAGATCAAGTGACTCATGTATATGGTGGCATGCTTGACATCCCCCACAAAAAGTTACTTAATGAAAATTTGATCAAAGGTTCTCTGCGGTCATCAAGGTCAAGGACATTTACTGTGTTAAAATTTAAACAAGGTCAAATAGAAAATTGTTGAGCCCATCCCAGTAGTACGTGATGAGGAGGTCAATAAAAGGCAATTATGACCCCATCACTTGACCCATGGTTTAGGGGTCAAAGGTCCAAAATATTTCAAATCGTTACACTGCAATCCACTATCCTTCTACAGATTACATAGTATTGTCACATGACCATTGTATGTGGTGCGTTGAATCCCTACAAAGTTAATTAATGAAAAATTTTGATCCAAAGGTCCAAACGGGGGTCACTAAGGTTAAAATTCATTACTGTGTGTAAAAATTTAAAACAAGGGTAAATAGAAAAAGCGTTTTTTAGCCCATCTTGTAGTCTTGATGAGAGGTCAATCAAAGTCAATATGACCATACATAACTTGACCCCCTGTTTAGGGGTCAAAGGTCAAAAATACTTCAAATTACGGTTTACATCATAACCACTTTTCCCCCTACAAGTTAAATTTAATTTGATCACGTGACTCGTGTGATGTTAGGTGGTTTTGTAGTTTGGCATCCCTACAAAGTTACTAATTAAATTTGATTCAAAGGTCCTTGGGGGGTCACAGGAGTCCAAGACCTGATTTGCACTAAAAGCTACTTACCAAGTTACGGGTCTGAGTACTATCGATGTGTTCGATCTGTAAACAGACTCTAGTTTCTATTCTCTCAGATCGCAGTCGGTATTAAACGATCAATTTATTACAAATTGTCACATTTCATGTCTCAACAGTGGGTGGTAGGGATCTGCCTCTTGGAATGGAATGATTAAGCTGCTTGGTGAAGCAAGCATAGAGCAGAAGTTAGAATATGCATTGTTGATGTTAGACGATGAAAGAAGTTGGGCTGGCAGCTTGGATGAAAGTTCACTAATGAGTTGTTTGAAACTTGCCACTCGTGGCCAGTTGGGCTTTCGTAGTTCGGAATTTTTTATAGAGGCTGGAGATTGTGATCTTGATTTCACTTATAACCAAGATGCGGCAGGGCTGGATCTGGGGAATCTCAGGAGGCATCTTTTGGAGCAGCGGGATGGATTTCCCGGGTGACTGTTGTCAGGTCGGGAGAGGTAAAACGCCCAATGAGGGCTGACTAGGGAAGTGGGTACAACCATTACTATCAAATCAGCAGTTGAGGTGTTAGAATAGTAGTCAGGAGTATCATCTCCACCAGAAACATTATATTTGTAGCCAATATTAATGTGCAAAGTGCCTACTTTTCAGCCATAAGGATCTTGCAATTAAGGGCACGGATACATAAGTTACGAGTATAAAGGAGAAGTTATATAATTATGGAATATGAATTTAAAGTCCATCGAAAGTTTTGTGCCACATGTTCACAAAATTTGGTTTCACAAAGTTTGTCAAATCAAGCTATTATAGATTCAACCCATCGTGTCACCAGAGGAAAAGTTTTGGACAGCGTCGGTTAGTTTGGAGAGGAGGAGCAGGAAGTGACCCGATTCATCTGTTTCAATTTTAATTTCCATCCATCCACATCCTCATTCAGTGCCAATACCTTAAGAAAAGTATAGAGGTGACACGATGGGTTTGAATCTACTATAAAACACTTTGGTTTTACGGCTCAGGCGGAAGTATACCCACGGCGTATTCTGTGTCAAGACTGCCGAAAAAAATTATCATAAATTGGTACTGCGTGAGAAACTACCGTCAATCAGTCGCCGAATAGAGAAGTGTTGTAAATGAAAAATCAATCTCAAATATCTCTGAAAAAACAAAGGGGTATACGGATATTTTTGCTATCAGCGGGTCCGAAATTTTGTTCGCATTACGGGAAAAACAAAACCAACCGGGTTGAACATATAGAACCTTTTGAGAAAACTGAAAGTATATCGGTAGTTTTACACGCATCCTATGGGCTCTGACGAGCCACCAAACTTTCCCACGGTGCTAGTCACTTGGCTAGAACTAATTTAATATGCGTGCTCGTACTTTCCGCACCGCCATATTTGGTTTGCAAGGAAGGAATATTACATGTGAAGTATAATGCACTCAATGTAAAATTTTAACAATTTAGTACGCGAGCAATAGAGGAGAAGAAATACAGCAAAAATATCATTGAAACTCTGAAACTGGCAGAAATTTGACATTATTGCAATAGTTAACTTCCGCCAGTCAGGTTATGTATTTCTATATAAAGTATGGAAGCATAGTATATTTATTTAATGTAAAACTATTTGTTTAATGGGCTTAAAAAGCTATTTTAGCTCTAGCTATCACAACAAAATGAATTATAACAACAAGAATTGGTGGGCTTTGGATTTATGCAAAATTAGGCGTAGTTCCAACCTGGGATTTTGGTTGGACTTTTTTAAGTCCATTCTGGGTGGGGACCTTATAGATTGTGGTTGAAAAAAATTCTATTGCAATTTTTCCAGGTATATCAATATTTCCCAGCATACCAGACCCAATCCACGGTGACACTTGAACCACAGGACCTTAGTATCTAATGCTACTTGCGTTGTGAGTCAGGTCTGTACACATGTGAATTTCAGACTTTTCTGCTCTTATTCTCCAGAAACTGTGCAAACTCTATCAAGGTTTCTGCTATTATTCTTCCTCTCTCTCTTAAAGGTCCCAGGAATGAGATGAATAAACTAATCCAAATCTTCCGGGGCATTCCATTCCAATAAACAGGGACCAGAAAAAGAATACCCTACCAGTGACATAATTAGTGAAAACTATTGATTGTCAGTCAGTGTCATGAAGGATTCACACCAGTCACCTGGAAGTTTCGATTACTCTCTGAAAAATTCAATAGTTTCACTAATGATGTTCATCACCAAACCAAAATATGAGGGCTTTCTTGCCCCTCCTTGTAGAATTGACACCCAAAACACATCAATTCCTATTTGCATTCCGCGGGACCTTTCCTCTCATGCTTTCAAACAAGGTGAATTTATACCAGACCCCAATATTCAAATTTAACCAAAACTGGTATTTGGAAGGAGGATTGGATGCAAGGTAATGCCCCATACAGGTGTGATCAGTATTGTGCTTATTAATGAGCTATTGTTCCCACCAGGGAGGATTTGCAGTTATAACTTGCTGCTAATTTTCCAGATTTGTGTCTTCGTGTTCCATTTCAGTTGAATCCGGTATTGCAGTTTGTTAAAAGCAAATGCTGTATAACTTAGGGTCCGGTCACTTGTTATGTTTTACACACAAAATTCTAAATTGTGAATTTCTTACAGATGCTCATAGATTGGTACACATGCATTAGTAAGTATAAATATGTATAAAAAATCTTGTCGTTTTTGCAGGCAAGTCCGGAGATGAGGCAATAGATCACGAAATACCCCTTAAATTCCACCGTTACAATATGAGTAACTTTGGTAGCTAACCGAATTTGCATATAACCAATGGCCATTAATAGTCTGTATTTTAAATACATCATAGACCTATACAAGCAGAACAATGAAAGCATCACACAATCACATGACATGAGTTACTATTGCAATTTTATACCATTTTATGTTCTGTAACAAATGAATAGAAACACGGCATTTAAACACGCATAATAAACAAAATCAGGACAGGTTCGAGATTGCTGAAATAAAAATTTCAGAAGAAAAAACCTTTGACCTGCAAAGGGCTGGACTACACTCGGTTTATACACATATATATTAGATCATTTAGATGACTGTACAAAATGAAACAGATATGAAAAAGTTGGTATCAATTCCCTTCAAAAAATAACCAATTGCTTTTATAAGCATGTGTATACGGAACTACAGAATTCCGAGGGGGAGGGAAATACTTCTAAATTAGTACAAAGGCGGGCTGCAAAGAACTGATTGAGATGGGCTGTACACCAGGAAAAAAATACACAAAAGTACACCAAAATACAAAACCAGTTAGTAACAAATGTGAATCCGTTTATCGTAAAAGTTTGTAGTTCAGAGGCTTCACTTGCGGTCTAATTTGCAATTATCTCATAAATTGCAGTGGTTTGTGTGTGAAGTTGCAAATGAGTTGATTGTATCACATGATTACTGGAATCTGTTCAAGATTTGGGCTGTGCGACTAATTAGACTGTCACAAGTTTTGTGCAACCAGTGCCAAGTGTATATGAGGTGGACACAATATGAAATTCATGATGTCCTAAATCAAACATGAGGTGACATGACACAACTTGGAATTTACTGGTCATCAATAACTTTTGGTTGGTCATTACCTTCTAGAACTTTGGTCCGTTCTATTGTTTGCAAGTCTTGAACAAAGCCCAAACTGAAGGTCCTAAAGAAAGGGATTTAACCATTTAGGCTTTAAGTACAAGATAACAAGATTATTCCATTATTTTTCAATCTTTCGTGATTGATATTCATAGTGGGATGGGGGGGGGGGGGGTACATTTCCCTCCAGTTTGCCTCCTGGCCAGAATAAAAATGACAGTTTATGAAAAAAAATCAGCGATTTGTGGATCAAAAAGCACAAATGTGGGTCACAATCAGTGATTTTGGGCCAAAAATTTGTTTAGAAAATTCTACATTTTTTTTAGGTTCCCCCCAAAAATTAGCTTCCCCCCCAGAAAAACAAGTTATGCCACCGCCCCTGTTGTATTATTTTTATATGCATATCAATTAGAACGCCCTTGTGTATGTAAGAATAATGCTGTGATTCGTAGTAAACAAGCACAGCCATCAACACTTAATAAATGACAGTGCAAAATCTGAAATCCAATATATTAAACATCAGCTTTTTTCTTTTTAGCCCAGTTTGCCTGGAGTCCACCCAGTCCATCCTAGAATCAAGTACAGAACGTGTCCACAATTTCCTCGCCCATCCTTCCCAAAGGGATTACAACAAAAGTAGTTGGCACTCTTGTATTTGGTTATCAAGATAAATGACAAACAAAGTCAATGCCATTGACCTCTATTGATCTCTGAATTTTAGAAACATGTTAGACAGTGCAAAATAGTTTTGTTGCAGTCTTTAAGGAAAGATGAACAATTTGAGCCCTTTTTAAAGAAATTGGAGCAATATTAAAGATTTTAACCTTTGGTGATGACCTTTGACATGACAATTTTTGTCTTATACCTCCATAAGCAAATGCTGGAGGTAGTACAAACTTACTTTTTAATCATTGTAACAAGACAAACACTTTGGTTACCTTTTTACAACAATCCAAGCCTTTTTCATTTCAACCCTTGTATTATGGATTTACCCCTTTACTGAATTCTATCCACACTTTCAGGAGGGGCACCCCCGCTTAATTTGTTCATTAACCTTCATAGAAGACAAATCCACTGAGAAATAATACTCTGCTCTCCACGGTCAAAGAATTGTTCCAGATGACCCAACTAAAATTTGAACACATATAGTTATGTCAAACGCTTATCAGTTGCTTTTTATGAACAGTTAAATTTGTAGAACAGTGTTTTGTGAACATCAAGGTGAAAAATAGTGCTGTACAACATTTGCTGTGCTATCATGGTATGACAAAGTCATTGTTAAGTATCGTGTCCTTAGTTACACTCCAGAGCACCAATAAGAGGGAAATTTTAAACACAAAAGGAAGCACTTGTAATGACTTTTTCAAAACTAGAATTTCGCGGTTCTCGGCTTTCGCGCTCGCTATATTCAAAGAATATAAGCTGTGGGCCGCTCCATGACCTTTGACCCTGGCACGTGACCTTTGATCTCATCAACATATGAGGGATCGCATGGTGCACCTATGACAAAAGTTTGGTTCCAATTGAACTTCAAGTTTTCAATTTAGATCAATTTTAAATTTTTAGCCCATTTTTCAAATGACCTCACATGACCTTTGACCTTTCAACATGACCTTTGACCTCATCAACATATGAGGGATCCCATTGTGCACCTATGACAGAAGTTTGGTTCCAATTGAAGGTCAATTTAAAAAAAACTTAACAATTTTTGACACACACATCCATACAAACACACACACATACACACATACATACACACGCACAACGGATTGCTAAGTGGTCCTGCCAGCTATAGCTGGCGGCCCACAATAATTAAAATGGTAGGAGGTAAAATGCTTTACTATTTGAGTCTGTAGTATAATGGCCATCTATTTCAGGCAAATAAACTTGTGATTAAAATTCTTGTTGCACAAGCTAAAAAAAAACTTGGGCCAAACATTGTGCTAACTTATGAATCCATCAAATTGGATTTCCAATATGCCACATTTGCATGAATCAGTTTTGAGATCAGCAAAACTGTTCAGTAAAACATTTAAAAGGTAAGTTTAACATTGCTCTTGCAAAAATTAACTCAAAGGTCAGTATGCATAAAAGATTAAGTTCTACCAGAAAAGACACTTAACTTTGCACTGACCTGATGTATTTTTGTAGTTATTTTGAAATTTGTATTTTAATCTGTGAAATTTGCTGGTTGGTTAGTGAACAAAATGTGAATAAATGTCAATTTTGGACAAAACTTATTGACTTAGAGACCAGGGAACAATTTCAGGCAAGATGGGAACATTTTTGTTCCTAAGTTGCTTTATGAAATAGAAGTTGGGAACATTCCAAAAGTTAGGAATAATTTTGGATTTAAGAATATTCCTAAGTTGAACTTGTGAACAATAACCATTCCTAACTTTTATGAAATAGGGCTCAGGTCTAACTTTTTGTGCACAGAGACTTAAGAGTTAACAATCATTCTCGTCTGAAGCATGAAATGATGATGCATACATATACCCAGTGCTGTCCTTCAGTTGCAGTGTGCTGAGCTGGACAGATTAGGTTAGATTTACAAGAAACAGTAATGAATAGAAACATGGTTGGTTAGTCTCAGTGTTTAGGAGAAATTCAAAAGTTTACAAGCTCTATCTTAAGGGAACTCTATTATAAATTTAGTGCTACATGGCAGATCAGTTCAAAATAGGTTAAAGCACTTGATCATACCCCAGAAGATACTTTAAATCAATCCCATGATACACTCTGATTTCAAAATTGTACCTGATGAGGTCATGTGACCCCCAAAAAAAGCCTATTCCTGAACTTTTGTTATTTTAGCCTAAAGGAATTTTTACATGATCTTGAAAGGGTTTGAAGTTCTTAGAATATTTAAAGCAGGCCCGTGGACACGCTTTACTTGCTAAGCTGCCATTGGATAGTGGCGTTTCAGATCGAATTAGATCGAGTCAGAAGTAGGAGAGTGTATCTAAAACCAGTAATTAGTAGCTGCCCAGTTCCATCTGATCATTCCTTAAACTGTGATGGATGATCATATTTATTTCGTTACTTTGTTCTAGTTGTATAACTCACCAGCTCACCATAAAGGATTTTTACCTAATTTTGGACTACAAGTAAATAAGACCGAAAGAGTTAGCTGAAGCCAATTATAACAGAATAATCAGCCTCTGTGAAAGAATACCTTATTCACATTGAGGTACAGGATTAAAGGTTTACATCATCTTCACAGGATATTAACGACCTAATATTGAATGTAAACAATGTTATCAATAATACATGTAATCTGATTATTACAACCCCCCCCCCCTTCTCCTAGTACATATCTTGCAACAATTTTTACATTTTTTGGTTGAGGGGAGTTATGTTGAGCATGCAAAAACATTGTATTTCTCATATAAATGCCATTAAGACATTAAAATGCTGAAAAGACCATTTGGTCATTTGCAGATACAAACCACTATTAACTCACAGCTGTTTTCATCCAACTATGCCTAAATTTTTTAATAAATTTTAATATGATTACACACAAAGAATTGTTTTCAATGTTAAATTTTCAATCAAACAGCGCTAGATGACACAAATCTGATATTTGTTGATCTCTTATTTTTGTGCTGCACATACCAACAATTTATAGTAAAAGAACCCCCTCAGCTATTAAATGGTCCGGGAATCAATTTGAGCGCGTTGCAACAGCTTGTATTTTGACTTATTAACAAGGCATCCTAGTAAAGTAAATACGTTAGCACGATTGGCCAATTCCGGCACAGGTCAATTGACTTTTGTTTGCGTGCTCCTCGGACACAACACTCACTGCGATGGGGCGCAGGCGAACCCGTCTCCGATTTGATTCCAGACATAATAGCCACCACTGACCTAGCCACCAAAGCATGTAAAGTGGGTAGTTGGGGATACAGACACTTCATCATGTGATTGCAAAAAGGTTGTAAGTGGCTAGCTCGACAATTACCAGAAATTCCCATCAAACATACTATTATCTGAGATTGGGTCAGATGGGCTCTTGAACCACTTCAAGAGTTACTGACCATGGAAAGATAAATCAAGTTATCCTAATACATGGGAGCACACAGATTATCACATGGCAGCTATTGCACTCACATGGTGACTTTTTCTTTAAGGCCCATGTACTGGTGAACTTGTAATTTTTGGTGTCAAGTTTTGATGATTCGTTTTTCGGGTTACATGGGTGTTTTTGTGTCAATTTTTGTTTCATTTTAAGAACTTTTAAGGTCTTTTTTGTAAGGGTGAATGGAATTTCCCTGTGGTAATTTATGATTATGTAGTCCAATGCGTTAGTATTTAGAATTTCTTATGAAATTAGGATATGGGTTGTTAGGGTTAATGGATTAGAGAAAATGTTTAATCCTTAAGGGAAAACAAACTGTTTTATTCTGTTTTTAGTATTAGATTCTACTTTCAAGAAAATATAGGTGCTGCTTTTTTTGGGGTCTCTTGTGTGCTTTCAGTCCACTCCTCTGGGGGAGTTTTTCTGTAACTGACCCAGTCCGACATTTATGAATTGGAAACCATTCACAGAATAAAAGCATCGTTTATTCCATTACGGTTTCCAAATTCAAAAGTGCCAAGAAAAAAGTCATATGGGTCATGTTAGTATGCTCCCTCCTCTATGGCTAGAGTCAGAAGTCCACACCTTATAGGCTCATAAAACAATGGAAGTAGATACGTTTAAAAAGTTTGTACAACTTTCATCAATAAGTTGGTTGGTTTTTCAGAAAAACAAGAAGTTCCTTTCACTGCATGGACTTACTTTCATGAACACTACCCATTTTATACTAGACTCGACTCACTGAAAATGTTATCAGATGTTATATCACTCATACATAAATTCAAGGCAGTTCATTGGTTTATTACCGTTTGATAGATTTACCATCACCCTCTCCGTGTAATAGTTTTTGCTATCACTGCCCTGCGCCAAAATATGCATGTGCCAAGCCTCGGACTCGCTGATTTGTGTATAAGAGTGAATCTAACAACTGTTTTAGTTGTAACAGAAAAACTCAAAAGTGGTGACGATGGAATGTGAAGTTAACATTATTTTTAAGTAATAGAATTTATGTATTAGTGAAATAAAAAACAAATATTAACTGCCTTAAATTTGTGTGACGGTAGAAATATCACTCGGTGAAAGATGCATGTCCCATTCCACTCGCCGTACCAGCTCGTGGAATGGAACAGTAGGCTACATCTTTCACTTCGTGATGATATTTCAACCATCACGTTAATATTTGTATACTATACTACACAAAATTGCAGACAAACAAGATGATGTTCTCACTTAGGCCGTGTGGACCAAAATTGACCTAGCAAGTTGCAGATTTTGCCCAGAATTTGAAAAAAATACAGTAAATAAATGTCGCATAACCTTGTGTTTTGTATCCGGACACACAACAGACAATGTATTCCATTACAACTTCCACCATGGCAAAATCCATGGTGATAACTTTTTTTTTTTAAAATACAAAATTATTTTTAGTCAACCAATGGGACAATTTTTAGTCACAATAGTAAAACTGGCACAAGCCAAAAATCCTTAGCATAAACACATATGTGCCTTTTACTCACTAAGCAAAAGTATGTGCACATCAGTCCCTTTCAGGATTTATTTTAGTATGTACACAAATCCTATATTGCCATAGGATTTTAGAAGAAAAATGCCTATATCTTATGTGATTTATATCTCTCAAATTCCTTGATGTAGGGGTATAATTGAATGTTTTGGAATTGAGAGAAAACTTCTGTATTCTGTTCATTCATTTGGAGAATGACTTGGATAGTATGCATTTTTGGGGTGGGGATCGTGCTGCACAGCATACACCTTTTAATGGCAAAAACAAGGTATAAAAAATTAATATATCTTTTCCTTTCCCTTAGGGTCATTTGTGTAATCAGTGATCCATTTTCACGGTTTTCGAGTTATGTACGACAGATGAATAAATGTCCTTAATTTTGCAAATGGTTCAAAATTGCCGTTTTTGTCATTACAGGTTTAGTATGATATAATAAATTTGCAATGGCACCGAGACAAAAATTTTCCCTGATGACTCTGGTTGGGCCACCAAAAACATTCCGGGCGAGTGTAAATTTTGTGAAGTGTTGAAGTTTCAACTATTTTCTACAGTTTTTCCACTTCATATACACATCCACTCATATAAAAATGTTCATCTCTTTGTAAAATAAGGATATTTTAGTCCTTTTATCCACATTACGTTACTTCAACCCCATGGTATATGGAACCCCGGATTACAGAACTAACTCTTACTTATGTGACATTAAAAATACAAGGTATGGTTAATTTCCAGACATCACAAAAGCCCATTTGATACCACATCCTTGATTTCATTTATGACCAAAACTTCTCCAATTCCTGAGGAAAAGATCATCACTTTCTACACATTTACATCAACTAAACGACCAACCGCATTTACAAAGTTATAGGCACATAAGTGTTTCTGAAGTAGAAAAAGATTATTTTCAAGATAAGTTTCAATCAATTTAATACAACTTAATTTTTTCAGCAAATTGAATCATAATAAGGGGATATCAGCAAAGTATAATTTTTTTTACAAATCGGTGAGGTGTTGCCACTCAAAAATGAATGGGGGCGTATCAGAAAATCTTGTGATAACTTGTCAAATTCAGGGATTAATCTCAGAAACAGCTGCCAATGGCTACAGAATTCTGGCAACATTTGAAAAGTTTAATAGCAAAAAAGTCTCACAATTTGCAGCTTAACTTGCAGAGATAAATATGTAAATATTCAAAAGGGTTGAAATTTGTACACTCTAGACACAAAACAAAACATACAAATTGAGGGGAATGTCTAAGTGGCAAGTTATACAAGGGCGAGTTGTGCATTGGGAAATTGTGGAGCGAGTTATGGAAGAAGTTGTGAGGCGAGTTATGCTGAAGTTGAGGAAAGAATCCTTGATGTACTTGTAGCGAATTGTGGAGCAAGTTGTGGTTGTTCAAGTAACTAACCACATTTCAACTCACTTCTCGACTTGGTCCATAAATAACTCCAATAAACTACAATAACCACAAAATCTCTCCTCAATTCACCCACAACTTGCTCATACACAACTTGCCTAGCCATCCCCAAAATTGAGATATAATTAACATACCTGTACATATTTAAGGCAAGCCTCTCTTGGTTATACAATTTTAGAACAAACAACATGTTGCATATGTAGTTAAATTACTATGACTAAGTTTTATGAAGCGGAAATCTTCATGGCTTTCTTTTGTCACACTTATTTGTACCTTCGGTGTAATGTTGTTACAAATTCCTACAAGGGCATTACACACTCTTTATTTGGTGTGCTTGATTGAACTTTTTTCCACAAAGCCACAGTCTTTTTTCCAGTAATTGTGCAGAGTGGATGGCGGCTACATAGTGGCTTCTGTTTAGCATAAACAGAAAGATTGAATGAAGGCTTCACAATGCATTCTGTTTGAGCTATTAAACAGAAAGCTTGGATGAAGGCTTCACAATGCATTCAGTTTGGCTTATAAACAGAAAGATTGAATGAAGGCTTCACAATGCATTGTTTGGCTATAAACAGAAAGATTGAATGAAGCTTCACAATGAATTTGTTTGGCTATAAACAGAAAGATTGAAATGAAAGGCTCACCAATGAATTCTGTTGGGCTATAACGAACAGTGGATGAAGGCTCACAATGAATTCTGTGTGGCTATAAACCAGAAAAGGATTGAATGAGCTTCAGAATGTATTTGTTTAGCTATAAACAGGAAAGATTGAATGAAGGCTTCACAATGCATTCTGTTTGGCTAAACAGGAAAGATTGAATGAAGGCTTCACAATGCATTGTTTGGCTATAAACAGAAAGATTGAATGAGGCTTCACAGTGCATTCAGTTTGGCTATAAAACAAAGAAAGATGAATGAAGGTTCAGAATGTATTTGTTTAGCTATAAACAGAAAGATTGAACGAAGGCTTCACAGTGCATTCAGTTTGGCTATAAAACAGAGAAAGATTGAATGAAGGGGCTTCATATGAATTCTGTTTAGAGGCTACAAACAGAAAAATCAGAGTAAATGCTTTATTTTTCAGTATCAACAAGACTATTTTAAATACATGAGCAGTTTTAAGTTCTTACCAGCATGCGATTGAAAAGAATATGTACAAACAGATCCCTCTCTACTTAAACCCATCCTGTTTAACTTAATCCTACGACAATGGAATGAAAAGTGATTAAAGCTACTTGTAAATATTATGATTTCAAAAAACATACCTGCATTAGATTATGTTGTTATATGTTGAAACAAATATATTGTTTTGTCATTCTTCTGGGATCGAGTATCAGTATGATTTATATACATTTATTTACATGGTTAATATGACTGAGGCACAGAGGTTTAAAAACAACAGGGCTTATTTTTTGCCTTGCACGGTGTCTGGATAACAGCCCCCGACTTTACCTAAAACAAAAGTTATTTTGTATAATCTGAACTGTGCGTCAGTATGTGTGCATAATCAGGACAACCAAAAAGCCAGCAAGTATAATAAATGTGTTCAGAAAAAATTTAGTGGCATTTTTGTTACAAGCTGGCACCAGTCAGATCAACGCTATATGGTATAGTTTCTCGTAAGAGTTGTTGCCAAAAATAAAAATTTTATTTTTGTGCCTTTTTTGAGACAAAAAAGATGATTTTTGGCCAAAGATTATGATTTTTGAGATTTTGATGTATTTGATATCTCAAAACAAGCTTTATCAGGAAAATTACCACTTTAAGTAATTTGGACTATATTACGTCTTAAATAACAAATTAAAGCTATTAAACATAAAGAAAATTAAAGCATTTCAGAGCATTTAAGGTCATGTTCTCAAAATATTGTTTATTTGAACTTATGCACATAACATGTTTAAAGTACGCACAAAAGCATAAAAAACACATTAAACACGTTCTGTTTGACCTAAATTGTGAATGCTTTTACTTTAGTAGAAATTACAGTAGTGTTAACGTTAAAGGGGCAATCTAGGGTATGTTACAAGGATTGCTGTATCATCGGAATGAACATTCACATGTGTTTTTGGCCCGAAAATTGGATTTTCTGATTTCACTGTATTGTTAACTAGAGCATGCTATTTTCAGTGCAAAATCAGTTTTAAGCAATATGGGCTATATTTTTAGTTAATATTAAACAAAGTCTTGAGTAAAACAACAAAGGAAATAAAAGCTTTCCAGAGCATTAAGGTCATTTTTCTCAACATAACGTTATATTGGAACCAATGATTTACAAAATGTTTAAGTAAGCACAAAAATCATCAAAACGGTAAAAAACTGTTTTGACTTGACCTAAACTATAATGCATGTCACTTTTTAATTAGAAATTATAAAAAGCTACATAGATACGGAAACCCATATTGAACTCAACGCATTTATTTTGACTTTTGCTAAATCCGTTGCATTCACTACTCGGTTCTAATTAATTATTCATCCGAGTTTTGATAAAAGTTTTTTACAAATAACAATATTCCAAGAATATTTCAGATGATCTGTAGGACACCACGAAGTTCCCACTGGAAAGTTGACGACCCTGATGCGCAGAATGGGGGCAAAATGATCTGGAAACCCTTACTTCTGGATCATTTTGGTATGCTCTTTCCACTGGATTGACTCCACGGGTCGGGAGCGCGAACACCGTGAGCCCCGTCCTTGGTGGCGCAGCGCCCCGGACCGGGGGGGGGGGGGGGGCGTCAGGCTTGAATGGTACTTATACGGAGATTTATGGTGATATGACTCATCTCCCGTGGAGAGGGGAATCACCTACATCTCCCAGTACGTTCCCATTCAAGGCTGACTTATGCCACAGATTGCAACTGTAGAGTCAACCAGAGATACCAGAGTGCTCGGGCCCACTAGGCAAGCGGAGCGCTATGGTGATTGGTCTCGCCGTGAGAAGGTTGAAAAACCAATAATAGAATAGTTGCACTCACCGACCTTAAACTGGGTAAAGTTCGACTGGGAAGCTGTGGCACTTGGAAATGTTGAGGCTTGCTGTGATTGACGAGGACGCTGATGATAGGAAACTCCTAGCTGCCGGCGAACCGCTGCGTACTAGGACATCTCGGAGATAACTTGTTGGAATGTAACGGACATGCCCATCCCATAGCGTCCATGACATCTTGTATAGGAAGCTCCCCGTTAGGAGGCCCAGCAGCCGCCTGAGATCTTACTTCGTGGGCTCCCTACTAAATCAGACGACCTCCGTACTAGCTAGGTCTCCCTGTATGACTGCCACGATCCATCGGGCTAATGTCGTCTTGGAGCCTGGCTAAACGGCTTCTGAGTTGTGAGGAAAAGCTGGTCGTGAGCCACCCTATAGGGCTGAGTCTTTCTGAGGTAAAACTTCAAGGCTTTAACTGGACACCAGGGTCCTTCATCGCTGGAACCTGAAGCTTTTCGGAGATGTGGGAGGATGATCTGCTGTGGAGTGAAGCTCTGCTATAGACAGAGCAGGGATATCCGATACTCTTCTACCGCCTGAGCCCTGCGGCGACAAGGAAGAGAGTCCTCTTGGTGTGTCCGCTAGAGACGCCTGTGAAGAGGCTCATACGGAGGCTTTGAGATGCCTTGGAAGAATGTTTGGCAGTCCCATGCCTGGTACCAAGAGAGCGTTCATGCGGCCGTCGATGTAGCATTCCCTTGATACGGTCATGAAGCGCTGGCGAGTTAGACACGGTGATGCCTCCGCCAAACCACAGATGAATGGCTCCTACTGCCGTGCGGCACCTCCTGACTGTGCGTGGTTCCATCTTCGAACACTTACATCATGATTCGCCACCTCCTTTAGAGTTGATCACAGAGGGTCCACTTGGTGTTCCCCTGCCCAGTTCCGGTACTTGACCATTCTGGAATTATAAGTCTTCCTTTGTTTTGTAGTCTCCTGCCTCTCCGCCAGACGAGGCCGCTTGGAGCGACAGGTCTGTGCCTTAGGACTGATGAAATTGGCCAAGCAGTCAGGTTGATCGCCATCAGAGTCCTCCATCGGAAAGAGACCCCCGGAGTCTTGATCAGTCCTTCACTCATTGGAAGAGTCAACGGGTTGGCTTACAGCAGCGACAGGAATCTGGAAACCACGGTTGCCGAGGCCAATTCGGGCACCCCAGAATCATTTCGGCAGTTGGCTTGTCCTGTGAACTTGAGAAGAACTCGATGGACTATGCGATCGGAGGGAATGCGTATACTGTGACTCCGCCCCACTCGTCCATTGGTGAATTGCCGCTGGGTCCCTGGCCCACGAGCAGTATGTCGGGAGTTGGGCGTTGAGGCGGTTTTGCGAACAGGTCCAGCCTGTTGAAAACTGTTCTGCATATCTTGGGGTTGACTCTCCTTCCATCCCGTCTCTCCTCGGTGCCACTCAACAGACGACCCACGGACTCTCGATGGCTCCGATTTCCCAGATGTCCCAGATCCTCGATAGGGCATCTGCCAGGGTGTGGTCTTCCCCGGGAAGGGAACGGCTGTCAGGTTGATCCGATGACGGAGACACCAATCCAGGGACTTTGACTGTCTGTAGACAAAGGGTGCGACTCCTGGTTCCTCCCTGACTTGTTTTCGGGGAGACGACCGACATGTGGTCGACTGGACGAGGACGCTGGGGCGCGGGGGGGGGGGGGGGGGGGGGGGGGGGGGGGATTCCCTTAATATTATTTATGTTATTTAATTTCTTTCTTTATTCTGGAACTTTTCAAATACATCTTAATGGGTCTCCCAAGAGGTCCAGAGTTTACAAAATTACAAATGAACTATACAAACAATAATGATACAAAAAGAAGCTAAAAGTAAATGACAAAATAAAGAGAAAATATAATTTGAAGAAGAGAAACAAATGCAGAAGAAAATGCAGTTGTAACAGATGGAGAGTATGTCTCAGCGCCAGATGAACTCCCCACAGCTCCACGTGTTGATGTGAGCTGGCAGCTTCCTGTCAATCCCTGGAGAGGCGCATGTCTCCTACGTGGGCTCCCACCCGCTCTTTGACGCATTCGTGCGTGAGAATGAAGGTGAGGATAGTTTTACAGTAACAATAGTTTTATACAGGCAAAAATAAGGTAAACGTACCAGACTTAATTGTCCCCCCAATATAGTTGTAGATGTGTGTGAACAAAGTAAGTTATCATGTAAAGCATGATACAATACAAATAATGTGGTTCATTTGTAGTGAAATCAGTACATTAATTCTTGGCCAAGCTTTTACAACAAGTTAAGTAATACTTTACTGACACTCTTGATAATTAAA
Source organism: Ophioderma brevispina (assembly GCA_023653785.1). Lineage (NCBI taxonomy): Eukaryota > Metazoa > Echinodermata > Ophiuroidea > Amphilepidida > Ophiodermatidae > Ophioderma > Ophioderma brevispina. The sequence goes on from JAMKCH010004179.1 coordinate 48,867, forward strand.
TAATCGTATTTATACTAGGATGTTCAGATTGCATTTATATTAGATAAAAAAGTAAAAGAGTATAATATTAATTAGGTTACATCTTCGTAAGGTCTGGATGTTCCCTGTCATTAAGTCGCTGATTATTCAAATTAACATAATTTGGAGCAGAATGTCTTAAAAGACAATAATACTTTAAATTTTTAAAGTTTTTCTACAGATTTGTTAATTATGACCTAGCCTTTATCAAGGATTTCGAGTATTTATTCAATTTGTGTGGAGTCCGCCCCTCTCTGGACAGCTCAAAGTTTCAGTCGTAATCAAAGCCTTTTCGCAATTTCCTTTTTTGTACTCATTGTGTTTCGAGGATATTTCTTCGAAAATATAGCGATCGTGATTGGTCAATGATGATGTCATCGTCGCTTAAAATAGTTCCTAGAATACGAGTTTATGGGAAACGATCATTAACCATTCAATTATTGGGTTTGGTAACCGATTCAAAAAAAAGCGAATACCGGGGCGAAAACAGCCAGGATCCCTGATGGAGGCTTGGAGTAAAATGCGAACACTTTTGCTGCTGTGAAAACCAAAGCGTCAGCGTGAAAACATGGTGGAATTTACCATGCATCGTTTTGTCATTGTCACTGGGTAGACTGTAGGATCCCGGTTGTACATGGTGTAGGATTATTCGATCTCGCTACAACCGTACTGTACTGTGCTGAAATTGAATATGACTATCATGATGGTATTTGAAGTACGGGCTACGTGTACTTATGTGATTCGCTTACTATATTGTGATTTTCAGTCATGTAGTGAACGGGATTTGTATTTACACGTAGTTTCAATGCATCGTCAGGCCATGGTTCGGCCGAAAGTTAGCCTTAAATGTGCAGTATGTTGGAGGTGCCCTGTCAATTTGTCATGGTATTGGTAAGTTCCCGAGGTAATTTCATGTCTAGACTGATTGCGTGTCCCCTAAATTCTCGCGTGAATTTGTGAACTGGACTTCATTCTGGCTTGAATTTTGTGGATGTTCGGCCACACGTCACATTTGCGGGGCATGTTGATACGCGGGTCCTATTCATCATTTCAATTTAATGTTCAAAATCACTTGTCATGTCTGCGAGTGGCAATTTTGACTGGTCACGGCAGTACAAATATTTGAAAATGACTGACGTATGCCCTATTTCTAGTCCTCATATTCAGTGTTTTGTGCAGGGGGAGATGGAATAACTTTTACTAGCCGTTACTGGGGACTTTATTTCTGCAGAGCTGGGCCTACAACTAGCCCATCTGCCTTCTCACATACCGTACGGACACACTCGCACTCGCAGCTGTCAATAACTTCGTCGATTTTTGTTTGAATCGAATGCTAATTACCGTGCAAAAATCGATATGGTAATTTTGACGGGCTACGTCATCGATATTGGCATGTATCTGAAAACGTTGTCATCGATGAAGTTGGGCGGTGCTTACGATGACGACTACTTGATTGACACAATTATGCTTGCACTGAATACCAATTTGCGCAAAGACGCCTCGCACCGCTCGGCCTCACGCCTTCCGCGTTCGAAACCGCGCCTTCGGCGCGCTCGCGGTTGGTGGATAAAATGCGAGGCGTCTTTGACAAGACTATTATGACCCAAGTGTGTCGTTCAAATTGTTTCAAACTGATTTTTACCTAAAGCTATTGAAGTTTCAAGGTTACATTTACCGGGAAGTTAGCAAATCAAATTTCAGTCCAAAATCACATTTGAATTAATTCCTGTTGACTAAACAATTATTAATATACCCTAGACTTCCCCTTAAAAGGTAACACAGCTTTATTTCTAATAAACATTAGAGAGCATGGTAATTTTAGTCAGTCAAAACTGTTTTAACATGTTTAATGATTTTGGGCTTATACTTAACCTGTTTCTAAATCATTAGTAATCAAATTTCATTTATGTTTGAGAAAATGACCTTAATGCTCTGAATGTTTTTATTTTCTTTGTGTTTTACTACATTAATTTGTAATTATGACTATAATATAGCCCTAACAATACAGTGAAATCAGAAATCCAATTTTCGGACCAAAATCACTATGTGAATGTTTATCCGATCATATAGCAATCATTGTACATACCTAGATTGCCTCTTTAAAGTTAACACTACTGTAATTTCTACTTAAAAGTAAACGAATTCACACTTTATGTCACAGAACTGTGTTAATGTGTTTTTTTTATGCTTTTGTGTCTACTTTTAACATTATGTAACACTACATTATTGAAATAAACATCTGTTTGAGAAACACTACCTTAAGTGCGCTGGAATGCTTTATTTTCTTGTTTTTTACTACATTAATTAGTTTAAGTATGACTAACATATAGCCCCATATGGTTAAAACTGACTTTTATCTAAAAACTACATGTCTCTAGTTACAATACAGTAAATCCAGAAAATCCATTTTCGGACGGCAAATCACTAGTGAATGTTCATCCGATTATAGCATCATTGTAACATATCCTATATTGTGCCACCTTTAATGTTATCACTACTGTAATTTCTACTTACAAGGTAAAAGCATTCACACTTTAGGTCAAACGGAACTGTGTTAATGTATTTTTCATGCTTTGTGCTTACTTTACACATGTTATGTGCATCGTAAGTCAAATAACCAATATTTTGAAAAAATGACCTTAAAATGCTCATGAATGCTTTTAATTTTCTTATTTAATTATCTTACATTGTTATTAAGATGTATAGTAGTCCCAATTACTTAAAAGTGGTAATTTTCTGATACGCTTGTTTGGAAGATTCAAATCCATCAAAATCTCAAAAATCATATTTTTGGCCAAAATCATCTTTTTTGGCCAAAAATGCCAAAATATTTTTTTATTTTTGGCAACAACTCATATGAGAAACTATACCATATGAGCAGTTGATCTGACATGGTTGCCACTTGTAACAAAAAATGCCCACACGCTTTTTTTTCTGAAACATTTAGTGATACTTGCTGGCTGTCTAATCTTGCATGCATGTTCAATCTACTCCTGAAGAAATTTCATGATGAATAAGCGGGCCAAGGAGAAGGCAGTAGGGGGGGGGGGGAGTAAGAAGAAACGGGAGGAAAGGTAGAGGTTTGAGACATGGGTGTTAAAATACTAGAAGTGAATTAGGAGGAGGCGACTTGGAGGAAGGGAAATTTTGTATTTTAAAACACTTGGCTTACAGTGCAGAGTGATACATGTATTACAAGCATCAAAACACCCCATCAGAATCAAACTAAATTTGAAATAACCTTTTTCTTGAGGGTTATCTAGTAAGCAATAAAGAAAAATGATGGTGCTAGATCACAAAATGCACCTTTAACCCTCATTTAACAAGGCTATTTCTTTGTAACATGAGTACCCAGCGGTGGGTCGCAACCTCCTATACATTTTTAACCAAACCTGCCCTGGAACTTAATTTCAGTACCAATGGACAGCTATGGGTATTTCTCTATCCAGTGATACCAAACTAAGTACCAACATGTCCAAGCATCTGCTTCTATATTGTCATAATGCATGGCGCCTTCACAATTTTATTGAAATTTGTGTAGAAAAGTATAAGAAATTTTGAATTTTGGCTAAAAATCACTATCAAATTTATACCACCGTGTTTGGCCAAAATAAGAAGAAAAACACAAATTTAACTTGAAAATGAGTTTAAGCTCAATACCAGTAAAACCTTTTACTTATAAGAGCAATTTTATGGGTGTACCAATTTCCAAATAATTATAGAAGGGCTTCACCCACCAGCCCCTACTCAACTTTGGCAGCTTACCTAACCTCAGGTAAGGTGGTGTCCCTAATTTTTTTTTTTTTTGCTAAAATGTGTGCAAAAGGGTGTAAAACGATTACCTAAAATCATTTGTGGGCCAAACACAACCGTGCATTTTTTGCACCAAAAAGAAAATTAATGGGGGTTGCAACCCCTGGTTACACAAGCTCGATCTGGATATGCGACTTCTACAATCCTTGATAGCTGCATCACTCGTCACTAGATTTAGGCGATGACATACTAGTCAAGATGAGAGTTGCCGAAGGGTGTCTGAGAATATTTGGTTGTCCTGTAGTCTCTAATGCTGCTGGTAGGTTAAATCACCCATATAGCTCACATACTATAGATAACTCAATTAATTTTCAGAAATGCTTACTGTCAAAGTTAAGCCATGACAAAACACGCCAGTTTTTAACAGACCTCAGACTTAAACTACCTATTCTATTGATGTCACCAACGTAAATGGGTAACATGATCATCAATAATCTCCTGAGTTAGCTATGTCATGATTAACCTTGGGGCAATAGAAAAGCATCATTGCCGCTGCAATGTCTCCCCCACCAACTGCTTAGTTAAATCGGTCCATGAAGCAAGTGGTGAAAATAAGCCCTGAAAAAAGTGACGCAATTCTACTAAGGGAGGGAAAGACTAAGGTATGTGCATTACTCGTAGGCAATTTCGGCAGGATTTGAATCCGTACGAGAGCGACAACTGACAGCAATTCCATTTTTAAGCATTCATTTAAATAGTTTTTCATCCATACAAGGCTCCAAGGTTTTCATAGCAGCGAGCAGACGTATAATTCTCATTTTCTTTAAAATCGTGCACTTCTAAAAAATGCAAGGAACGGTTTTGGATGTAAAAATTGAGAACAAAATTCATACCACCAAAATATCCTGTTGAACAGGACCTGTACAATTTTGGATGTTTGTTCTTCCCTCAATTTTCTGTAAAGGAGACCCGTACAACGAATAATTATGACCACATACTCGTAAAATACTATTGACCACATATCGAGTGGTTCATCGAAAAACAGAATGATATTAACCATAACATGATTAAACCACTAGTCCGGACCATGCGTTATTAAAAATTTGCGCTATTTTATAACGTGTTATGTCTAATAAAATTATAACATTCAAATACAAGATACGGTCGGCACGCTTGCTTCGTACAGTCATAGTAAAATGCACATTTGAAAGCGTCATCGTGGAAGCGTATATGATCGTATACTGTGTTCCGTCGGTATCGCATAACACAAATGCATACCCCATATACACTAGCGCGAAATTGACATAGGCATGGTCAGAAAAAAGTTTTAATTCAATTTATATGGTTAGTATATCCGTTTTTCCGTAAAACCACTCGATATGGGTTCATAATTTTTATAGCTATAGTATATCATTTATTTCTTATTACTGTTCTCCTTTAAAAGTTGCATCAAGGTTGAGCTTTTATTGGGGGGGGGAGGGGTGATGAATAATTCGAAGGAACTTAAGAATAATAACAGCAGCCTGGGTGATTTGATAAAATAAAAATTGACCCCCCCCCCACTCCCCGATATTATGTAAGCTTTATGTACGCTGTGAATGAATGAATGCATTTTATTTTAAGATCTTTAATTAAAAAAGAAAAATAATCTCTTCTTTCTGGAAATTTGTCTGGAGCCCGAATCTCTTTGTGGTCTGGTCATCGTCTACACCACCAACATTATGTTCCTTCTATGTGAGAAACACAGAACATTGTGTACCCAACCATGAATAAAAAGAAGTATTTCTTAATAATTTGAAGTGTAAAATACTGTTCTTTTTTGCTATTAAGGTTAGAAAATAAACCAAGTAGTGGTTTACGCTGACTTTTTTAGGCTATATGACGACAAGGTTTGGGGCTAAGCGTAGTTAAAGGCTACAAAAAATTGCCAAAGGAAAACATTATACAAAGTTAATGTTCACTAGTTAAGAGAACAAGTATATCTCCCAATTTTTCAGTACAATGCTATATTCCATGCGATATTGAATAGTGAATAGATAGGGTTTTCAGAAAATTCATATAGTTCACCAACTTGTTTATCAAACAACACAGGCCAAAAAAAGAAGTACAACTCCCGAAGGCTGCTACTTCTTACAGGATCTTGATTGGCTGCAGTATGTGATATAACATGAGTATAACCTCTAAGTAACCAATCAAATAGACCTTCTATAGCTAATTGGTGATTACAATATAACCCTATGTGTTAACCAATCCAATATCCAGTAGAGCCCAGGATTTAACCGTTTGTGTTACCCTCAAGTGAAACACAAGAGCACCAATGGTGGGTAGCTCAGCAGGTCATTAGTACAGGCCTTTAGCAATTGATTTATGGCAAAGAAGGAATTACCAATTTTGAAAGAATGCCAATTTAATGCCCATGTGATGTTTGACCCAAATCTGTGAAAACACCACATGGGCCTTGGGTCAGCTGTTCTCTAACCCCAAAGTCTATGACATATAACAATTGATTTGTGCACAAGAAGGAATTTACAGATTTTCAAAGAATGCCCCTTTAATTGGCCACGTGACATTTGACCAAAATATCCGTGAAAAACCCATATGGACCTTGGGTCAGCAGTCCTCTGACCAAGTCTGGTGATAAATAGAAATTGTTTGTGCACCAGAAGAATTTCTAGATTTTCACAAGAATGCCCCTTTAATCGCCCAATGACCTTTAACCCAAATCTATGACCACCCCATTGGGCCTTTAGGTCAGTGGTTCTTTCTGACCAATTTTGGGATAGAACAAATGTGCTGTGATCACCCGCAAAATGAGTCGGAAGTCACAAGTATTGATTTGAGAGCTAGCCACACAAAGAGAATAAATGTATTGTGTCTATTGTTTTTCACCCGTCAACTGATTATATCTTGGACTTAATGGTCAATTTCAATGGGATTTCAGCAATGTAGCTTTATCGGTGCATACAGTACTGAAAAGTAAAAATCAAATTTGACCGACTGCAGACTCATTGTCTTGATCGCATACAAATGATTTGTGGCACAAGGAGGAATTTATAGATTTTCAAAGAATGCCCCTTTAATTGGCCATGTGACCTTTGGACCCAATCTGTGAATACACATACGGGCCTTGGGACAGTGGTCCTTATTAGCACATTTAGTGATTATAGCAATTGATTGTGCACAAGAAGGAATTAAGATATTTTCAAAGCATGCCCCTTTAATCAGCCCATGTGATTTTGACCCAAATCTGTGAACACCCCAGATGGGCGACTTGAGTCAGTGATTCTTCTGAGCAAATTGGTGATTATAGCAATGATTTTGTGACACAAGAAGGAATTTCTAGATTGCAAGAAGCCCCTTTAATGGCCCATGTGACCTTTGACCCAAATCTGGTGAACACCCCACATGGGCCTGGGTCAATGGATTATTCGACCGAATTTCGCTCCAATCGGCCCAAGCATTGCAACAAGATGCATGATGGCAAGTGTTAACAGCAGGTGATAGGATAGATTAGAGTCAACACATTGCCATAACAATAGCTCTGCATACTACGGTGCCTGAGCATAAAACATGTAAAAAATTGGAGAGTTGGTACATTGTATCCTTCTTCTTCTTTATTAAAAATAAATAAACACCAAAAATAAAAAAAATCGGAAATTTTGCATGAGTATAAAGCTTTTATATACAAAGAAAGAATACAAAAGATTCCAGAAAATCCAAAAATAGTATCGGTTATGTAGCAAAAAAAAACTTTCTGGGAAAACTTGAAATCTGGTTCATTCACAGGGGCACACATTTTTCCCTCTTTTTTGGCCCGGTTACTGTCCCCTGACTTTCAGCAAATTTTTTGGACCATGACACACACACACACATTTCAGTTCCATTTCTCGACCATTTCCAGAGCGTGAATTTATAAGATCTGGAAACAACATACTTATAAACAGGGCTGTATAAATAAAACTTAGTTTTTAGCAAGCAAAAAAAATATTTCGTTCCACTATTTCAGCATTTTGACTAAGTTCTTTAAATTTAGAGATTTCTATGAGCACTCCCACTTGTTCTTGTTTGCCCAGCCCTGCAAACTACGAGCAAGTGTCATCACATGTACGAATAGATACACACCCGAAAGGCTTCGTTTTTAAGAAAACAGAGTGCCCATTTATACAATTCTTCAGATTCTTTTCTTACCAAATAACGATACGAGAAAAACACCACAGTGCATAGACATTGATAATTGGAAGATCCTCAATATATTCTGCAGCCAATGGATACATGAAGGGGAAAGTTTCAGATAAGCCACTGGCTGGACTAGGAGCAAGCAGGCTACTGTACTCTGGTCTGAATCACTGAAGTGGACATCATCATTCCATTTCAATGATGCACTTCATGCTCAAGCCCAAATGGAAGTAGAGCAACCAAATTTTTTACTGAAGCACAAGTGGCCACGAAACCCAGTTGACTCCTGTATGCATTAAGACATCTTTCCTTTTCAGCTGGACGGGGGGTACGGGAGGGTATACCCATCCTTACGAGAAACACAAAAACAGCAAGCGGCCCTTCGGAGCTCCGTGATTGCGTTTTCAACTTTCAATAACGACTGGACACAAGAGTTTGGAATTTTACGCCGTATAGTAAGTGTTCTAGAGAAATTTAGGGTATGAGGGGACAGTAATTTTTGTACACAGTGTAAATTCATGCCTAAATATTTTTTGGGGGGCCTTACTCGTATGTCAGTTGTACAGAAGTGTTGTAGCTCACGGAAGGCGCTGCCCATTTTGCCGCTGATATGTTGCCTCTCTTCCACCATTCATAGGATTGCTAGTAAGTATGTGTAACATTTGGAAGCATTTGTTAGAGTCTGTATTCAACGTGGAAAAGAGAGAAATGAAATAAAGAATGCCACTGATTATTAACTCAATATTGCAAGTAGTGCTACATGATTACACTTGTACAGTGTACGTGCGCAAGTGACTACAAACCTATTTGTGTGAGTCGAGTCATACTAAAAAAACTGCGTCACTTTCCATTTCAACAATAGACAGAATAGGTACTGCGCTGATGTGTTAATGTACTTTCATGAAAACAGATTGAAAACAGGTCAGCTTTCTAGCCCGCGTTGAAGTGCGAAGTGAGTCCACACACGGCATAAAGAACTGTATATTTGCATACCTATCAACCGGAGGACCCGCCACAGTATCAGTATGATAAAAAGATGTTTGCTGCCTGAACAGTCTATGAAGTGACAATAATTACTCACTGAAACTATTTACATTACATTATTTTGTTTACATCTAATCTTGTTTTTAAATTTAAACTTAGGAACGAAAATTGAAATTAGAATCAAGGTAGATCAAGAAATCCCATGCAAGGCAAATTCTCACATTCGCTCTCTTGAAATATCCAACCTGCATAAGGCGTGCCTGATGTGTATTAATCAGCGTGTAATGTAAACTCTTCAAGAGCAACTGTAATGATGTACATGCTGTATGGACATAAACTTGAAACAACAGATAACAAAAAAATTATGGAATAAATATGCATTATATGATCCACAGATAACCTGGGCAAATCATTGTTTATAAAATGAGATGACGCACTGACAACAGAATTTGTAATTATATCGGATGTTTTGTTTATATGTTGAAAACATCATTAAGGATAAAACCATTGCTGAAAAACTCCAAAACTCTTTGTTTTAGGAATTGCTATGATCTTGATTATTAAGGGATTGTGCACCAAAAATAGCTTTTGAAAATGATAACTAACCTGACCCCCCTATGTCTAGTCCATTAAGTTTCATTTTCATATCAAGGTGTATGTGTATGTAAGTGTGAATATTATGTAAGGAGGTGTGTGGATGTGTGTGGGTGTTCACCCGTTTAAGAGAAACACACTTGCACAAAACACCACACAAATCTATTGTTAAGTTCAAAATAAACAATTGGGTAAACTCATGGTGGGCAGTTTTGTGCACACTAGATCCAGGAGCGATAGTCTAGGTACTAAAGCCACAAATACCAGTTAATAGTCAGTGTGCAGTGGCTGTGCTACTCGGGGGCAACAGCCTGATTAAATTGGCTTTGGGGATTTTAATCTTTCCTGTTTTTTAAACGCTCGCAATTTCTTGCAAATGACGAGAAAAAGCCTGAAGGATTGAACAAAGTGCTCTGCCTGAGCCGAATTTATTGAACTTGCTTGTGGAAGCATGGTGGAAATAGGCCAGGTGAAATTAGAGACCTCAAATTAAGTGCTTAATATGCTCCACTCCTTGACTGATGTTTGCCCCTAAATGATCTGTGACATTATTTTATCAGAGGTGGAAAACCAATGAAATAAAAGGTTGGTTTTTTATGAGCTGCCTTGAACAAGGCTATGCTGCAGCATTTACCGGGGAAGCATGGCATTATAAGAAGTGTCTCTAGAGCATTTAGGGATGGTTCCTGAAATGTGATCTCCCACTGACCTCCCCATACATGTAGAATTTTTTCCCTGAAAATAGTTCACTCAATGATTGGCTCTGCATGTCAGATCGTATGTGTTTAAAACTTTAGAGATGACTTACTTTTCATATTTGCTTTTAGTGATTAGTCCTTGGATTTGGTAATAGTATCACACACAAATCCAATGTCCTCGTTGATCTGCAAAATAAGAATCAAGTACAGTGTTATTTCTAGTGTACAGTACAATTCACAACTCAATGATCATTGAATGAAACCTAATATTCTGGGGTGTGAGTAACATATCCGACCAATTCATTGATTAAAATGATGACACAATTAAATGTTTAACGGGGCATTTCGTGATCCAAGAACCCCGTCACCCCGATTACCTGCAAAAAGTTTGAAATTTATATCATAGATAATCGTTAGCCTTAGTAATCCATGTTGTACCTAATCTACGTGCAAATTCGGTCGTATCTTTTAGAAAATTCGCAGTCGAGAGTTTTGTATTTCTGTCCGTTAACGGGCAGAAAGTACAGCAGAGTGGCCCTGGGGCCCGTGGGAACACGCAATGCTCATACCACAAAACGCAGGTCGGGATCAACTCAAATTTTGTGAATTGAGCGTTTCTTAAAGATATCTCTAGGGGGAACCTGATAAAACAGGAAGGTGATGGAGATCAAAAAATGCACTGTAATGACCAACATCCTTGGCGACAACCGTTGATTTTGCCATAATATACTTGGGGGGCAAGGAGCGACTGCTAGAATGTAAACAAATTTTCAGGAAATGATCAGTGTTTGAAAAGCCTTTCTGGACGCATGTTGGTGGAAATTCATGGTGGGCCACAACCCACTAACTTTTTAATTGCATACTTGCAAGGTCACAACTTGTTACCACAAGATGATCATTTCTGAGCAAATTATATACTCAGAGAGAATGGTAGATTAGGCAGATTATTTTGGAATCTTTAAGGTTTGGCCCTAGGATTGAAAGCCATTATTAAAGTATATAAAGCTTTCATCTTGATAGTAGAATGGGCCTGCCACCCAAAAACCTTCATCCCTAGTTTGATATTTCAATCCGTTTTTGATGTGAGGAGCTGAGAATGTGATCTTGTAAGCCCATAAAGTACTGAGTAAAATTAATATAAGAGATAAAAACATGATATTGTAATTAAAATGTTATGGTGACCAAAATGGTGGCACATTTTCACGTAACTTACAAAACAAACATTCTTTCGCCCTAAGATTTCATCCGGGTGGTAATGAGAAAATAGTAGCTTTGCTCAGATACCATAATTTTGACAACTTCCTCTACAATAAGTGATTCTGGGGACGGGGATATTAGCGATCGGGCAGGCCCTTCAATACCACAACTAAATATTTGTAAGTTACATAGGTTTTCTTTATGCATTGACAGGTGCACAAAGATTCTAAAACCAAACTCATCAGGTATTTTAATTTCATAAAAAACCCAACAGAAAGAGCGCTTGACTCACTTTTGAGACACATATATTAATTAGACTCAACTACGATAGCTTGGGTCCTCATATTAATTTTCAGAGAGATTCAACAGCCGTCTTAAACATAATGAAGAAAGATCAACACCAAATAAGAACCAACTCACTTGCAAATATGCAGCCCCAAAAAACGAGTTAGTTCTTCACGCCATTGGTAATTCAATGTTGTTTTCAAGCAAATTTGTAAATCTCAAATAAAAAACAAGTGTGTCTGGAAAGGGAGGGAACACAACTTTTTTGCAGAAACTGTTTCAAATGTATTGCAAAATTAAAGACACTTATCAGTAATTCACTGAAAATGGCCCAAATATTCAAAATTTGCAGTATTTATCTAAAGTGAAGGATAAAGAGTCGAATTTGCATACGTGTACATTTTTTAAAACAAAATATGTTATTCTTCTCAGCATTCCACTTGCCTAGGGTTTAGTGGATTAATTAAAACAAAAAAAAAACATCAGTTAGGTAGGGCAAAGCACATGTGCACTGGAATATGGCAGAGTCCCTGATACCAACACTACATTGACTGCTGTGGACCCATACTCACAAAATGGTCGGTGGTTGGTGGACGGGTGTATCGCCATACTCCGTTTTGGTTGGCAACTGGACCGACAGAAACTTGTGTACACTTTCCTTATATCCTTTTAGGTTAGGCCCGTTGAGTAGGCCATAAATAAAAAACCTGTAACATGCTGCTGAAAACATTACCAGCTTAAGGGCGTAAAGAAGAAAAGAAACCACCGGTTCAACGGCCAGTGGGTTCCAGGACCTTATAGTGATCTGCTGCCCTTGTGACTTACCTGATTGACTGCAGGAAAGGCTTGGGGAGACAACCATGAGGATAAATCCGGAGGAGTTGGAGTCCGTAGGACGAGCTGATGCTCCGTATCTCAGCACCAGTTCGGCAACTCCGGCGACGCTGCTGGCACCAAAATGTATCGTTCTGAAGGTTCCTTTGGATTTGTCTTCACAGACTGTGGAGAGTGGGATTCATGTGCATGGGCAACTAGGATCTCCATCGGCAATTGCCCTGGACTTTGTTGCGCCCTGGAGAGGACACTCCAGCTGCGTTCTAGTGTAGAACCAAACACGGGAAAAGTAGCAGTACCGGTTTTTTTAAGCTACTTTGCTTGAGTTGGCGTAAAGCATAGTGCCAGGGGCATCTTCCGACGGTGGGCAGAGCTTCATCGCATCCTCAGCTGGACAGCTACCGCCCGCCTTAAGCTGGGCAGCTCCTCAGCAATGGGTGCTGTCGCCGCCAGAGTTAGTATTGCCTCATAGGTGCATGGGGTGCATGGGGAATAGGGAGACATTCATGAAAAGCTGACTGCAACTACGGCACCTGGCAATCAAGATAAGAAAGCCAAGACAAGACAACTCCCTCAAGCTGGGATGTTGGAATATGTGCGTACCGATGACACCTGGTTTAAGTGACAATCCTCAAAGATATCAATGATACTCGCAGACACCATCCAGTAATGAATGTAGGCTCGCTAAGACTTCCAGTCGACCATAGCCACCTAGCAGAAAACACGTTAGCAGATTCGAGGTAGGTCGGGTGACATCAAGGAAAAGGAGCTAACATTCTTTTGGCAAGGGAACCCAGCAGAAGACCTCGTGAATTTCGCGTTGGTTTTGCAGTTAGTAACCTTACTGAGTTCAGTGGAGCCTGGTATAAGGTGGATCAGAACGCCTTCTAACACTTCTCCTTCACACCAGCGATGGCCCCCTAGTTCGCCTGCAATCAGTGTGTTATGCTCCAACCCTGGACTTCCACTTCTGAAGCCCAAGGATGAATTTAGGACAACCTTGAAGCTGCTATCAGGGTTTTATCCATAGTGATGAAACACCTTCTCCTGGGTGATTTCATTGCGAGAGTGGGTTCTGACAACGAGTCCTGGCCATCTTGCCTAGGACACTTTGGTGTCGGTAAGACCAATGACGCTGGAAACGTCTCTGGGAACTGTGCTCCTCCTATAATCTGTTGTGTGCACCAACACCTTTTTCAGGAGCCAAAACCTCAGCACGAAGTATCCTGGCGTCACCCACGATCCAAGCCACTGGCTATCAACTTGACTGATCATCACAAGGCGATTCTTTCATCAAGCCCATCAACCTCCACTAGGTCATTTACCATAGGCCAGACTGGGATACAGATCATGCCTGGTCTGTTGTAAGATTCGACTGCAACCAAAGAGGATGCACCGCTCTAAGCAAGTGGTAAACCACGATAATACCATCACGATGCAGAGCGGACCAAGTTGAGCAATTTTGCTGTTTAAATCAATGCATCCATGGGCCTGGCTGGTCCATCAGGTGATTACTGCAACGAAAAATGGAATCATCTTGTGAGGACAATCAGAGCTCAGCTTCTGTATCTTGGAGAGGAAATACAAGCAGAACAACGATTGATTTGACCGGCCAAGTCAGGGCTTACTAACTCCGAGTCATGAAGGGCCAAAAGAGAGCGAGCAGCGTTCAGGGAGTATAGGAGTTTCCACCTTCACACACACCTGAGAGTGCTTCAAGCAGCTAGAAGTGAATTTCAGCGGAACGGCAAGGCGGTGCCAATGAATACTGGGCTGGAGCTGGCGAAAGAGAAAGAAATACAACTGCTTCGGCAACGGGCACATCAGAGTCTGTATGAGGGAAATAAAGAAGGCTGTCCGGCCATCTCAGTGCAAAACAGCGCCCCATCAGTCAATCAGTGGTGTAGTCTCACAGACAGAACGAGTAAGCAGATGAGCGCTGGGTGGAACACTTTTCATGCTCTACTCTACAGAAAAAGGATGTTGGTCACCAACCTTCAGCCTTGAAAGATCAAGAGTCTTCCTACCATGGCACCGGCCTAGATGCTTGTACTCAGTGTGAAATTTGACATGGCCATCAAAACAGTCTATCATCCGGAAAAGCCCGGGGGGGAGGGGAATGAGGGAATACCACCAGACTTGATTCCAAATGCCTGTAAAAGCTCTCTGCTTCACCAACTACATGAAGGGGTTCTCTGTCATGCGGAGGAAGGAGCTGTACCACAGGACTATGCGCCGACTCAAAGTCATCACCTCTACAAAGGAACAAAGGTGAAAGAAGTAAGTGATGCAACAATTAAGGGGTATTCACTCCTTAGGATTTCGGCGCGAAAAGTTTATTGCCCGTTGTTGCTTTGATCGACACGTTCTTATCAAGGTACTGGTGAAAAGGGTGTTATACTGAGTCTCGAGTGCACGATTTCGTGCTGGACCGAGTCTACGATCGATGATCTTCTCCATACCCCACTCAGGGGAGAAGTGCAGGATGATGAACAACAGAAGCCCACTCTACATTGCTTTCATGGACCTGACCAAGCCTTTGGACACTGGTTAGCAGGAATGGACTGTTCAAAATCCTCCAGAAATTGGCGTCCACCAATGGGCTCTGAGGCATCATCAGGATCTTGCCCGAGCCGACATGCAAAGCACGCGTACCGTTTGACGGGCAGCCTAATCAGAGTCGTTTGCATTCGCAGTGGTGTTTGTTAAGGGAAGGAGGTGTTTTGGCTCCCCAACGCTCATTGGGATATTCTTTTCCGTACTTCTGAAGCAAGCATAGGTAGCAGCCCAACAGAAGGGTATCTACAGGCACACCAGTCTGATGGTCGGCTTTCAATCTGCAACGCCTTTAGAGCTAAAGACAAAGGTGCGTCATAGGCCGTTTGTGCCATGTTGGTTGCTGATGATGCTGCCACTACTTCACATTCCAAGCAGGGAACCTTCAGCGCTCATAGATCGCTTCTCACAGGCATAGTAAGGACTCGGAGCTTGTCATCAGTTTGAAGAAAACTAATGTCCTTGCCCAAGATACGCAAGAACCACCTGTCATCACAATCGACCAATTACCCATTGAGGTTGTTCAGGATCACCTACTAGGGTCCACCATCAGTGACAGTCTCTCTCGATGCAGAAATCGGAAAAGCATTGGTAAAGCTGCAGCTATTCTGCCCGGCTAAAACGCGTTGTGTGGGGGAAAAATCGCGAAGCTGATCCATTGAAGTGAAAAAGGCAGCGTTTACAACGCCTGCCATCATCAGCACATTACTGTATGGGTGTGAGAAATGGACTACATACTCTAGGCATGAGAAGAAACTCAACTCAGCTTCCATCTGTGCTGTATTAGACGAATTCTGGGTTGTCACCTGGAAGGAAGGACATGGTGCCAAAATTCAGAGCTCCTGACTCGAATTGGAATCCCCACCATCTATACATTTCTTAGAAACGCAGGACTCCGATTGGCTGGGCCAGTCGTCGATGGGAGGATGGCCGTTCTCTACCGAAAGATATCATGTAGCTGAGCTAAGTTCTGGCAAAAGAGGGAAATGTTAGGTCGATCCCAGTGCTAGCTACAGGAGTATTGTATAAGACGTGATATGTGTACCGCCACATCGCATTGGGTGTGGGAGAATGATGGGAGGAGAAAACTGCTGAAAATCGTTCACCTTTGGCGGAGAGCGAGAGAACAGTGAAGCAAAACCTTGAGCTTGGAGAACGAACAAATCATCAGCCAGTTTGAAAAAGAAGCAGCGAGATAAAAGGAAAGCTGCGCAAATTTCGATGGATAGTCAAGTGTGACATCCCTATATTAGCAACGCTGTGCAGAGACTGCCACTCTAGGATTGTCCTCTTCAGCCACAGACGCGCGTTCACCTATACCTGTGACTAATGTGGGCGCTTATCCCATAGTCGCTTGCGGATGAGGAGGCCATGATGATGATGACAAAAGGAAGGAAAAAACGAGCAGTGTTCAAATATGTGATGGATCTGGGAAAACCCGACCACATGGTTGCCAAGGAATGTATATTTTGAGTTTTTCTTTTTACTCCGATGGGATGTCAAAGGAGAGCAAGATGCTTGCATAAGGACCATGGTTACCGCATATCGGCGAAGTAATGATTTTGCTCAGGTAATATTGTCTAATTTATAACCTTTCCATACTATGGGTATGTCAAATGACAAAGTGCACATTTGATTGAAAATAAATGTGTCATCACAATTTCTTTTCCTAAAATATCAGGGGACCAGTAGATTGTAAATGCCAGCATTGACTTTAGCAAATAATAGCACTGTAGATATACAAGTAAGATCGCTCGCGTATGCAGAGGGATATAAAGCACTACAAATTACTGTTCAACTGTATGGATAATAACAATGGCTCTATGTTATTCCAGATAAAAAGGATTTCAGGTGCCCATCACCAAGATTAAGATTCGAGCTACTTTTTTTCATGACGTAAAGCCGCATCGTACTCGTCCTCTTTCCGAATAAATTAATAAATCTTAGGCTTTACTGTGGTTTCGAATTAAGCGTTGACATGCTATTTCATTCATTTTTTTTTTTTTCCGAAAAGGAAACAAAGTTGGACAAAAAATATCATGTTGGAAAAAAAGAAAAGTTGTTTGGCAGACTGTGACCCTAACATCTTTGTGCAGAGAAACAGAAACAAAACTTAACTTTCCAGTAACTTGAGCGTAACCAATTTCTTGTCAATTTACCGTGTGGTTAGCATAGGTCGCTGTTATCTAGTAGACCCCCTTCTTGTATTTTTATAAATATCTGTCGGTAAATTGAAATAATGCGGTCCTTGCAATAAGATAGGATCTTGGTCTGCACAAAAATGTTAGGTCACCTTACACGCAAACATATCCACCTGGTGAGTGAGTATATTCAAAATTATTTTTTTTGTTCATAAATGATGATGAAATATTACAGTCAAAATTATTGAACTCACAGTTTTAGAACCCTCAAAGGTTTTACGTTTTTTAGCGGCGACGAGGCTCATCTGTAATCCAAACGGGGTAGACGTTCCATATGAAGTCCCAAGTATAGAAAGGAGTTTGCCATTGATCCGTCTGCGCTACTGCACAACATAATACAGTGCTGACGCGAATCAAAAGGCAATACCCATTTGCGTAATTGAGATTCCTATGTGGAAAACGTCCTACCCAAAGAACTGGGCAGGGCTAACCAGTCTACAAGGCATGAGGCATCTATTCAAACCTGAGTGGGGACGAGTAACAAAGGATCTGCCTGCAGTTCCAAATTAAACCAAAAAGGGGAATTGAAGTGCTTGTTCGCTGAATGCAAAGTGGATTTACTTGTCTAATAAGCCATTATTGGGCTTGAGTCAATGTACCATGCATAGTGTATGTCCCTTGTTCACTGATTATCAGAAAAGAAAATTGAGATTGGTTTCTTCATTTTCATTGAAAATGTGAACCTTACAATTGCCATAACCAAATAAATTTAATTATAAAATTTATTATATTTATCTAAAAATGGTTTACTTATTGCGAAGTTATGTAATGTCACAAAATATAAACAATTTGTCCTGTGATTCCCATGGCCCAATTTATCTTGCAAATGTTTGAAATATACAGTTTTCCATAACGTTACTTCTTTCTTCTTGATACACCTATCAAAAGTTATGCCTTATACAATCTGACAATAAAATAAGAAAACATAACAGATTTTAAGTATTTTCGTTCACTTTTTCAAAAGCTGTCGCTGGTGCGGATCATCGCGAATGGTTTCCAAAGGATCACATCCATATATGAATCTCCCATGTGAATTACAGCGTTGTAGTAAGTGTCCGTACATGACAGCCAATGACTAAATGTCCGATTCTGTCCGTACTATGTTGCGTTAAGGTTTTATACTGCGGGCTGTTAGGATTGGCTTATACTGTGTAATTATACAAGACATGCAAAAAAACGCGATTTGCGATGTGATTTGTGGTGTTTTTTTTTTTTTCTTGATTGGGAAATCCAATGATAGGGCCTTAAGTCAATCTTTTATTCTTAGTGAGAATTTCCCCCCAAAAGGATATAACCTATTCATTCAATATAAAGGGCTATTCGCATTTTATAATTGACCTTGGAAGGATTTTTTTTTTTCCGCCCCCCCAAAACTTTTGAAATGTTAGGTCAAAATTGCCGAATGGGTTAGAGAGGGAGCTCATTCACAGTTGCACATCACCATGTTGACTTGCTTCTGATTTCATCGCCGTTCATCCATGCTTTCTTGACTTCGTTTGGGTACCAATTTTCGTGGTTTGATTATTACTGTACTCACCTTGAGTCTCCAGCTGTCCATAGCTCTAATGAGATCCAGGTTTTGTTTCTAGGAGGTCAAGCACACATGAATTGTGTCCGTTCTGTATTGTGCTATCATTTCATTTGGGTCCCTATTTTCTTGGTTGACATGGTTATAGCATCCTACCTGATGTCTCAAGATGTCCATATGTTCTGATGAGATCAGTTTTGATTTCTACTACCGAGGACTGGACAGCACACTTGAGATTTGTCCTTTCTGATTGATGCTATCATGTATTTGGGTCCCTATTTTCTTGTGTGACATGGTTATTGCACTACCCTGATGTCTCCAGCTGTCCATATAGGCTTGATGAGATCCAGGTTTTGATTTCTACTGCTGAGGACGGCGGCGAATGGAATTGTGTCCTTTCTGTATTGCTGCTATCGATTTCATTGGTCCCTTATTTCTGTGACATGGGTTTATTGCAACATACCATTGATGTTCTCCAGCAGGTCCTCCATATAGCTATCTGATGGAGACAGGTTGTGATTTCATGCTGGGACAGCACACATGAATTGTGTCTTTTCTGTATTGATGTATCCTTTCATTTGGTCCCTATTTTCTTGTGACCATGGTTTATTACAACATACCTTGATGTCTGCAAGTGTCCATATAGATCCTATGAGATCCAGGTTTGATTCTACTGCTGAGGACTGAGGCAGACACGCATTGAATGTGTCCTGTTCTGTATTGAGCTATCAGTTTCATTTCGCGTCCCTATTCTGTGTGAACATGGTTTATAGCACACCCTTGATTCTCCAGATTGTCCAATTAGTTCCTGATAGATCCAGGGTATTTTTGATTTCTATGCTGGAGGACAGCACCACATTTGAATTGACTTGTCCTTTCTTGTGGATTTATGCATCATTTATGTGGGGTCCCTATTTTCTTGTGACATGGTTTATAGCACCTACCTTGATGTCGCCAGCTGTCCATTATAGCTTGATGGATCCAGGTTTTGATTTTTTCTACTGCGAGACAGCGACAGATTTAATAGTTGTGTCCTTTCTGGATTGATGCCTATCATTTCATTTGGTCCATATTGTCTTGTGACAGGTTATGCACCTACCTTGATGTACTCCAGCTGTCATATAGCTCTTGATGAGATCCAGGTTTTGATTTCTACATGCTTGAGGGACAGCAAACATTAAATTGGCGTCCTTTTCTGTTAGTTGATGCTATATTTCAATTTGGTCCCCATAGTTTTCTGTGATCTATGGTTTATAGCCCTACTGTGTCTCCAGAGGCCATATAGCTCTGTGAGATCCAGGTTATTAGGTTTTTATTTTCTACTGCTTGGGACAGCACATCAGTATTGAATTGATGTCCGTTCTGTATTGATGCTACATTTTAATTTGTCCCGATTTTCTTGTGACATGGTTATTGGCACCTACCCTGATGTCTCCAGCTGTCCATATAGCTCTAATGAGATCAGTTTGGATTATACTGATGAGGCGGCGCAACATTGAATTGGTTGTCTTTCTGTTTGAATGCTATCATTGCATTTCTCGTCTGTTTCACTTTAGGATGGGACACCCACTGGCACCTTGCATATTGGGCTGCAAAATCAGAAGAAACTGAGATTTTTTAAAACATATTGGGGACTTCATATTTTGGATTACTTTAATTTACTCCTGGGTTCCATTTTGTGTACCAACTAATTTATATGCAGAACATACCCTCTGAATTTGTGCTCTGCTTGATGACCTTAGATTTATCATAATAATGCGACCTGACGGAATGTTGTCGATACCATTGTGATTATGGATTGTTGGCCCCTTATTGCAAGCATTTATATAGGCAAATTATCTTAAGGGTGGTTATTAAATTGTACCAGTTAAAAGTTAAAGTTAGCAAGGCCTCCAACAATTCCTCAATGGAAAAACAATCCAAGGAGTAGGGGCCTTTCTTATATGCCTTACAAACACGGATAGGAGCTACACCATTTCCCCTTTTTACCCGTGTTACCGGGGACATGTGCTAGGCAATGTCCTGGGCCTCACACACCGAGGATTTTAATGGTAAATATTGGCTGGTTGTGACATGCAGCGAACACACTTTTGTGGGCAGACCAGCCGATATCGGGTTACATTTTCATTGAAAAATACATCAGTCCTCAGACCGCTTGTGTCGCCTGCCGTCGCGGTTAGTGAATGATAGGCCTAACATGACGTTTGACCTTGATATGTGACTTTGGACCTCATAAACAAATGAGGGTTTGCATGTAAACTCCATGAACCAAGTTTGGTTCCAATTGAACTTCAACTTTTCAAATGAGGTCAATTTTACATTTTCAGCCTATTTTACAACACAATTTGACCTCACATAACCTTTGACCTTGGTATGTGACCTTTGACCTCATGAACAAATGAGGGATCCCATGTTGCCCCTATGATTCAAGTTTGGTTCCAATTGAACTAATTTTACATTTTCAGCCTATCTTACAACTTGACCTCACATGACCTTTGACCTTGGTATGTGACCTTTGACCTCATCAACAATTGAGGGATCCCATGTTGCCCCTATGATTCAAGTTTGGTTCCAATTGAACTTCAACTTTTCAAATGAGGTCAATTTTACATTTTCAGCCTATTTTACAACTTGACCTCACATGACCTTTGACCTTGGTATGTGATCTTTGACCTCATCAACAATTGAGGGATCCCCTGTTGCCCCTATGATTCAAGTTTGGTTCCAATTGAACTTCAACTTTTCAAATGAGGTCAATTTTACATTTTCAGCCTATTTTACAACTTGACCTCACATGACCTTTGACCTTGGTATGTGACCTTTGACCTCATCAAAAATGGGGGATGCCATGTTGCACCTGTGACCCAGTTTGGTTTAAATCCATCAAAGTGTGAGGATATTACAGGCAAATGTTAACCCTTTTTCACAACAGACATCAACAACAACAGACATCAACAACAGACAACAACAACAGACATCAACAACTACAGTGGACAAAGTGATCCCTATGTGTCTTCCTGCCTTAGGGCAGGCGACACAAAAACAGCCTAGAAAGAGACATTGTCTAGAAATCAAGGGCAGGTTTTTTGCCAGAGTTGCCTATGTCTCCCTAGCTTTAGCAATGGTTCGGCTTCACTGCGCTAAAACAATGAAACTGCTTAAGCGAACCTGGGCTACTTCTAGCCCAGGTTCCCAGGTATAGAGTTAAATAACCTTTGCAGCCAAAACTTACTGGTAAGAATGCATTCATATCTAACCCCGCTGGTTTGTTTCTATCTGATGCTATAATCGTCTGATCCATTTTCGGCTCTGGTTGCATCTGTATCTTGGGCTCCAGCTGCTGGTTTACTAGTTGTTGCTTCTGTGATACCGGCGCCCTCGTTTGGTGTGTTGTCGGTGGTATAGCTGCTACGGGTGGTGGATGCTGTGTGGGTGATATTTGTCGTGGCTGCGGTGATGGTGGAGGTTGATGCCTGGCTTGGTTTGTTGGCTGCACTCTGCTTGAGACAGGGACCTCTGGTTGATCATCCAGAGGGGCTGGGAACGGCACACTGACTCTGGTTGGTGAATGGGCTGGAAGGGTCGTGTACAAAGCTCCATTAGAATGAAAATTATTACTATTATCTATTTTATTAAAAACTTTATTGGGTAACTATCTTCTTTCTTTTTTTCACTATGTATTCTTATTCAGTGAGCGTGGTTTATCATGTTAACAAGAAATTTGATTGGATTAGGTCAAAGCTCCGCCCATCCATTACTGGGTAATAGATGGATAGTGCATGCAGCAATTACGTGGTGTAGTTGAATATATGACACGCGCAAGCGGCGCGTTTATACTGCGTCGTTCATTTTGCGTTGGTACGTAAATGCAATGTACACAGCGTGACGATCGCCGCGCGATGACTTTGGTTCCTTGGATTTAAATATTTGTTTTCAAGAGGGTGCAATTATTTAAATGAATAAAAAAGAATGATGTTAGAATATTTTTGACAAATAAATTACGTCAATAAAAAGCAAAAATTACACAATTCTAAATAAGAATGAGAATAAAAGATGATATTCTTTGTTTTGGTCATCTAAGATGGTGTCATAATGGATTGGCATCCAATATTTTATCGTGGTGGATACCAGTGTTGAAAATAAGACAGGCCCTCGGGCCCGTAGCCCTGAAAATCAATGCGGGCCCGCTGAAAAACTGCACTAAGGGCCCGTTTGGCCCGTGAAAATTATGGTTACTTTGACAAAAATTATCATTAATTGTACCTATCCCATGATCAAACTAACTTTGTCACCAATAAAATGTGTAATACATCTGGCAAAAACGGGCAAAAAGCGAGGCGATTTTGCTGAAAATCAAAGATTTAATGACATTTCACATCTGAAGCTTAGCTGGGCTAATGCAAGTTGATTATGTTTGTGGCACAATCGAACACGCGGATAGTCAGGCATTTATCTAATAAACTCATTGGTACAGAATCACAAACTTCATTTCGTGTAAGAGGCTTAAATAGCCTAGGTAAGGGCGCCTCTTTTAGGTCACCGTATAAGCGTGTACACAACCTCAAAGAGGGACTTATGTGTAGTGATGAAAACAACAGGCCAACATCATGCCAATACCGGGGCCAACACAGACTTTTGTCCATGATTTTTTTTAAAGCTCAAATTAGTAAAAGCTGAACTAATTCAATATCCCAGAACTTATTAAAATTTTGTGTCATGTGTGAATGAAAGTAGATTGCTGTTTCATCGATTGATGAGTAAGATAGATTCTTATGGCCTTCCCGAAGCCGAAGGTTTCCGAATTCTGCACATATTGCAAATTTTAACACATGTGAATGACACACATATTTTCTGTTGCAGAATTTTGAAATGGCGTGATGAAATGGGCGAATTACCACATTCTGGCCAGAGCTAGGCCCCGGGTTTACTCTATCATATCATGTCTATTCTAGTCCATTCCAAAAGAAAACTAGTATTGGGCAGGGTGGGGCTGGACTGAAGGTTGGAGCAGCAAATGCTATCATGGCTATTCCTATTGGCTTTAGGCTTTAGTTGGAATTTTCAGTGGTAAAAGGCGAGGGAAGATAAGCTGCACCAACCCGTTGGGTTGTGACGAAGTTATGCAATTTCCTAATTAAAAAAACAATGATGCGGTCGGTCAATGTTTTCACAAATTCAGAGTTAATTTATTATTTTGCTCTAACTTGCAAAAGCAAGTAATATTTTATAATTATTAACAAGTGAACCCATCCTACCACAACATCCCTTTTCTTAAAATTGAAGTTATTTTGTTCGGGCCCATAAGAAATGGCGAAGGCCCCAAAAGATTTGAGAGCAAGGGCCAAATGGCCTGTGGCCTTTTTTTCTTATTGACACCATCTAAGATGGCCAAAACAAGAAAATCTTATCTTTTATTCTCTAAGTCAAGTGTGCACTTACAAAGTTTTCTCTTGGGTTGGAAGATTTCTTGGTAGTTTGCTGGGTCTTGTATATCAGCTGGAGTATTGTCTTCTTCTGCCTCATCTTGTGTAGGGGATTGCCGCTGGGGTTCTGTCTTCACCTCGGGCTGTTTCCTGTAAAGGACAACCAAGCAAATCCACTCTGGGGTCAATATGACAGGCATGTGACAGGCATGTGATCAGAAAATCTGAACATTCGAACAGACACTCCAACTTACACAATATGTAGCGTAGTATTAACATAGTCAAATACACAGTTCACTGTCACACACTTGTCAGCTGCGCAATAAGTGTAGCCAGGTTTCCAAATTTTGCGAATGGACTCACACAAATTCAATTTCCTGGCCATCGTCTGTTATGTACACCCATGACCAGTTCCAGGAGTTGGACACATTCTGGATCTTTTTGTCATCATCGGTGTCATGAACTAATTACCATTCCACATAAATGTGGTGGTGTTAATAGACAAGATGTAGGCAAACCGGTGAACTAAGCTTTGCACACGATAACGAAAGATCATGGAAACTATGAGAATTTGTACATCACTCGCACTCCCTGACTTTGCTGCTTGGTTCGATCGCAATGGTACAAGAACTTTGCCATAATAAATGCATATATATTGCTGACGAAATGACTTGTTAGTCTCATTTACACATACATTGTTTAGGCATATTAACTAATCATGCAAATATACACATACAGCCTATTTTTTCAGCTCGTTGCTACAAACCTCTGTTTTGTTGAAGTTGTTGGTGGTCTATCTGTTATGAAGTTTTTTCTTCCACTGGCACAGAGTGAATGCGCAGGTGACGGTGGCTTCTTGAGATTTTCATTCACCAAGTCCGCTGCCCCTTCTTGTACAGTACCAGTCTTACTGATTCTCTGAAGAGTGACGATCACATGAGAAATAAAAGCAAATATCAGGGATTTTGTGAGTATTGTTTTATATGCATAATTCTCCACCTGTTTCAACCAGAATCACTATTTGTAAATCATAAGCAAAATTCTTATTAAGCTTACTGTATCACAACAGTTTCCAATGTCGACACACTTACTTTTTATATTTGAAAAACCAGTGAAATATTGTTTTGTTGTCAAGAGCTACACCCAATTCCATGCCAAAAGATAATGAATATTATTGTGGTTTCCGGTTTCTTTTGGTGCACCAAAAGATGGTATCGTCAATATTTCTGGAGGTGATTAAATCTAAATTTCAAAAAGTGAACCAAAATATTCTCTAGGGTCATTGCAGTCCCCGAGTGTAACCTTTAACAAGTTCTCAAGAATAACAATGTAATAGCATTAATTTTTGCTCACTTTTAGTGTTTTTCCTAAAATATATCCAGGAAAGCATTATCCCTAAGGAATATTTCAGCTTACATCAAGCTTGTACTGGCCAGGGCTCAGAGCATCAGTGCAATTTTAAAAATCCTTGCATAGAATATAATTCTAACAAAAATAATTTGATTTACTGAAATCTTGAATCTGATGGAACAAGTGATGGAAAAGGATGAAGAATGTTGTCACCGAGTACATATTTCAATAATTAACCCACATGCACCGTATTCTTCATTTTAACTTACCGACAAATCCACCACATGCACAGAAACATTGGTTTGATTATATGCTGCACCAATCAGCTGCGTGTTAGCTACGGCCATGTCGGCCACTTTTCCCCAGCCCATTGCAAAGGTATCGAAACACCGCACCGGTTCCCAGCCAAAAACGTGCAGCATGTCTTGGGTGCCACTGAATAAGTAGTTGCCATCTGGATGGAATTCTATACACCTGTAGGAGGAGGAGGTGGTGTTAGTATTTAACGACACACCAACACTGTTGTGTCATTTTAGTGTCACACAGATACTTTATTTCAATTCACTTTATCCCTAACACGGCCGAGATGCAATGAGAGGCAACGAAAACGTGGTACCGGTCGGAAAATGTTTCTCGTTGCATCTCGGCCGTCAACAACTATTTTTGGTCGCGCAAATGACTCTCATTGCACCTCATTGCATCTGGGACGTCTTCCCGGAGAATGACGCGA